>CAUYSK010109317.1:0-18162 GCA_963575035.1 Avahi laniger | reverse complement strand
TCAAAAGTCCATGTGCTTGGCAATATAGCACAATGATTAAGGCATAGTATTTGAAACCACACAAATATAAGCCCAAGTTTTGACTCCATCACTTTGCTAGCTATGCGATGTTAAACACTGAATCTTTCTGAGCCTCAAGGTTTTTGTGTCTGAAATTAGTATAAAATAGTACCCACTTCATAATGTTATATGGATAAATACATGGGAAATGCTTATTAAACTTCTGGCACATTGTAGTGGCTTTATATTAGTTATAATTATTAAAATGCCATAGTCCATCCTTCAAACTAATAAAAATGCTAGCATTTTGAATTCTCTCAGTGTTAGCATTCTATCCAAAATGGAATGATATATTTAAATAAAACTAGAAAAGTTGAAATTAGAAGATTAACCTTTGGCTCATCTCTTCGCACACCCATGCGGCCTCTCCTTGGCCTTCTTATTACTTTAGTTGTTCTGTAATCAGACTGGCTGTCCACTAGGGACCCAACTGAATACCGCAACTCAGCTGAGGTGTCTAGATGAGTTCTGGAAAAAAGGAAAAATATGAAATATATCCAATCTCAAAAATTAAACTTACCAACAAATCATTATCTACTGCTTAATTGGTAATAAAGCATGAATCCTCAAGGAAATAAACCTCAAGGAAGAAAACTGATGAAGTATTATGATTCTTTGAGGCCTCTTCAGAGATTTATGTCATAAGTTACAGTCTTAGGTCCATTCCCGAAAGTCAAGTGCATTTTCTCCTTTAGAAAATGCAATACTTTCAACCTTTTGTGTTCATTATCATCATTTTCAAATGCACTTTTACAATAAAATACATTAAGATTGACATTCAAAATCCATTGGATTAAATTCTGACAATTCTATTCAGTCTAAACTCTTTAGCGGATATCTCAATATTTGCTATTTTCTGCTGCATTCGTTTTAAATATTTCTTATAAATCTAATTGTGTGAACTTTTGGGATCCCAGAACTTTCTAATTTTAAAGTTTTGGGGGAAATTTATTCACGTACCATATATTTTTAACATTCTATATTTCCATTTAGAGAATCAACAAAAGGTTTAAAATCAGATTGATAAGACATTGTTCTAAAAGGATAAAGAAAAATCTTTTGAAAAGGACATTTGATTCTGAAATCTGCTTAAAGACAAAACAGTTAGAAAATTCCAACTGGAAAATATTATTACACAAGTTTTCAATAAACATGGTAATAAAGTACACTATAATCAAAGTGCAGAAAAGGTTTCTCCAGACACATTATTTATATACGGATTAGCAGCAAATTCATTTTATTGCTGCAGTAATGATGATGTTAATAACGGCGACATCATGCTGTCCTATAAAATGAAATAACAGATCCACCATCAGTAGAAGATATATTCGAAGATGTGTTTTCTGTTGAACTTGGTGCTCCTGCCGATTGACTATATTCCCTCCTTTAGTTCTCTTTGCATAAAGACAAGCATTTCCAAATATTTGGCAAGATTAAAAAGGTTAGCCTCTGCAACAGTGGAAGACACTGATCTAACTTAGGAAGGACCTCGTTTTGCCAATTGGAACATTAGAACAAATCAACTAAGAAATCATCCCCCAAACAGATGACAGTTATTGCTTTTATGGAGATAAACTTGAGACTTAATCAAGCAACCTGGTTTTACTGTGGATAAATCATATATAAAAATTAACCAACCAGGCCATACTCACAAATGATACAACTCTCAGTCTTTATCTATTGGGAAGAAGTTCTAAGTTTCCTGAAGACAAAGATCAGATTTTAGTCACCATTTTATGCCCAAGGAAGTGTGCCAGGCACATAGTAAGCCCTTCATAAATATCTGGTAAGATAGTGATTGAATGAAATTAATTATAATACAGTCCCAAACTATCTAGCTCAGAACATTCTAGTTCCCTTTTGCATGAGGCTGCTTACATTTTATCGCTTTGGGCATCAGAGTGGAGTTCCAAACACTATAACTCATCATCCTAGGAGTATTGTTTTCTTGTTGTTTTATCTATCAACTCCAGATCATTTAGGAAAATATGAAACAAAACACAGATCTGACCATATCAGTGCCCTGCTTAAAACTCTTCGATGTCCTTAAAAGGCCCACTATAATTCAAGCCTTTCCTACTTTCCAGCTTTCCTTTTAGCTACTTTCTGCCTGACTTTCCATCCAACTATGCTGACTTTCTGTCAGTTCTTCAATAACTCACAATTAGTGTTACTTTTGGGCCTTAGAATATGCTGTTCTATCTGCTGAAAACAACCTCTTAATACATTTATATGGGTAACAGTTTTAAGGTCTTAGCTTTAAAGTGCTATTGCCATCCACTATCCTCCAAGTATCTCCTCTATTATAACAGTCCTCAAACTAGTATTTCTGTGTTTTTCCATCTGGAACACGTGCTCTTAATCACCAGTATATCTCCAATATAACTATGTCTGGCAAGTAGAAAGTGCTTAAAAGGGCTGAGCCAATAGCAATCCTAGAAGAGCCCATTGCTTAAACTTCACCCAAAGAAGTTACTGCTCCCTCCTTTTTGTTCAGTTCTCTGAGCTAGTTCTCTAACAGAAAATTATTTTTAGCATATAATATATTTTTGAGAGGCTTTTGGAAGGTCTAAATAGGTTAAAAAAAAAACAATCACTGGTCACTTTAAACAACGAACCATGCAGTTTTCCTCTTGAATCTCTTGTGATTCTTGCATACAGTCCTATTAAAGAACTTTCAAAGATAAATCAAGTATAAATTTTTTTAGAGAAAATCTGGTTGCACATCCCTCTGTTTCCTAAAGTGTTCTCTATTGTCCCTTCCACTTACTCAGATCCTACCTTTCTTCAGAGCTGAGCCAAATAAAGCCTTCTCTAGTCATTCTGGAACTCATTTTATTTTCTTCTCAGATGCGATAGTAGGAGAGAATGTTAGTTACTGGCATTCACTACCCTTAGCTTATCTCTTCTCACCTCCCCACCTGTTAGATCAAAAATTAGTAGATTGAGTCTCATGCACCTTCTGTTTTCTTTTTTTTAAAATTGTGTGCCCTCAAAAGCATGGATGTTCAATAAAAAATTGCTATTTAATTTTCAGTTATCCTGTAACTTATAAATTCCATCAGTATAGTTATCTTAATAAATTCTATAATATTTTATACTTGTAATATGATTTACTGTTTAAAAAATCCCCTTTGCTTATTTGTCTTATTTTATCTGCAGAGCAAGCCTGTGAAAGAATCAGAAATATATTATTTTATATATTAATATAAAGGATACATAAAATTAGAATTTTATTAATGAAAAATGGATTTTCCAAAATCAAATAGCTAGTAATTATCTCTCTGAGACTTAGGAATGTGAGTTGTGTTATTCTTGGTCTGATGTTATTTCCACTGCTGAGTCAAAGAATAATTGTTCTGTATGTAATGGTCCAAAGACCTGTCATTGTGATTAAATGTCACAGTAGAAGGCTGTCCATGATGACTCACTGAAGTCACAGATTTTTAGAAAACACTTCTATAACTCTATTTTGATACCTAAGGTCAAAAAGACAAGGAAATGGCCATTTGATACTATTATAATATATTTAATTTGTTTCTTAGATAATGCTTATTCTATGTATTTACTCCTCTGATATTTTATTAAATCTTCTCCTTCTCCATCATCATCATCATCGTTATCATCACCATGTGAGCACATATCACTGAAATAATAATTTCAGTTCGGATATACAAATCAGAATTTTTAAAATTTGAAAGATAAACATGATTTTCTCAATTAATGACTTATATATTTAAAAATTCTTTGAGTGTTTTTATACCTTCAGAACTGTTTCTCACACTGAATTGAATATAGAAATACTCAAAATATTTAATATTGTTTTTACTTATATTTATATTGAAGAGTATAAAATACTTCAAATTTTCCTTTGAATTTTTACACGAGCATCTGAAAGATGTTTTATCGTATATTCATTATTTCATTTAACAATATTTATTGAGAACATACTATATTTCAGGTAGTTTTTTAGGTGCTGAAATTACAGTAGTTATCAAAAGGAATACAAATTCTTATTCTTGTGGAGTTAACATTTTTAAGATGAACATAAAGACGAAGAAAGATAGACTTCTAAAAGCCTGTGGTGGTCAAAATTTTCAAACAGCTGCTATGATTCTGGATTGTCTAGTAAATACATGATTACATTAATGAATTCTTCTAGAGTTTCTGAACAATTTTAGATGAAAGGCCTTAAGCACAAAAGAAAATTATGTGAATTATTAACATATAGATCTATCTATCTGCCAAGTAAACAGCCATCCCTTGTATCTTTATTTTAAGAGAAGGTAATGAGCCAAAATGGGCAACTATGCCTAAATTTATTTGAATTTAATTTTGCATATGTGATTTCTCTTTCCATTTTTACTTACAATTACTTTAATGGGTAGATGCTAAGTGACTATAATTAACAATAGTTTTACAGTCACATTAAGCATTGGACATATTTCTGCATGCTTCTGAATTGACCACATATAAAGAAAATTTTATGTAGAGTTCAATTTCTGCATTGAACACAGGTAGAGAAAAGGGCTGATGCCTCTTCTTGGAATGAGATGCAATCTTCTTACATATAATTCAATTTCTTCATTTAAGAGTCTTCTTATATGCTTCTATCTATATAATTAAATGCAGGGTAAAAAGGTAGTAATTTAAATTTTTATTGAATATCTTCAGAAAGTATTTCTAAATTAGGAAGTTATTTTTGAATATAGGAACTATAAGTCAATAAAGGGTGAAAATACGGTAATGACTACCGAGCAATAAGAGATCCTGATTGACTTTAGCTGATATATGAAAGCATAAGGCAATTCATACTGATTTCTAGTGAACTAGAGATAAGTTTTAATTTAATGTTACCTTGATATTGTGGGTTCAATTAAAGAGCCAGTTCTCAGTTTCAGTTGGTCAAGTTCAGATCTCAGCTTTTCAATTTCTTCTGCTAATCTTTCCTAAAAATCAAAAAAGTATTACTCAGATGATAGGCATATGCCAATAATACCAAGATACAATTATGATCAATCAAGCTTAATGAATTTTTTAAAAGGAAAAATTGGCAAATATATTTTTACAAAAGGTAATTAAGACAATATAACAAAATATGCCTAAATTTTTCCCTTGTAATGAAAATGTGAATAGCAGAAATCAATAAAAATTAATCTGCATTCCTTGCATTCACTAATCTTCAACCTTTGCAAATTTATGAGAATATTAAAATCATACTAGCTATGTACACATCACTTCAAAAAGCAGAGTAGAAATTGTACCTTATTTTTAAAATAAGAAAAATGTCTTATTTATGCAGCAAGTAAAGAATTTCCATTATTCTAAGAGAGTTGAAGGATATATAGGTACAGGACAAAGAAGATTGGATTAAAAGCAAAATATCACCTTAGAAAGAAAAGTTAAAAACCTAATTATCAGCTTGATATTGGCACAATTACTTGTACTTTTGATAATTTTCTCAGCTTGACATTATAAGTTTTTCTTTGCAAATTTATGAAGATGGGATTGTCTTATAGCTTTTAATTAAATGCTCATGTAAGCATTTAATTTTGTTTTAAGGATTGTAACTTTATACTGTTATAAATGTCTGAAAGTGTCCTTCTAGATTTTTTATTGCTGTTTTTCCTCTTCTTAGCGACCAGGGCTTAATATTTGACTTGACTCATATCTTTTTCCTCACCACATTTTTATGTCTCTGTGAACTTTGCGATGTTTCTCATATCTGCTTTTTCCATTTTCCTTACCACCATTCTACTCTGAGCCCTTTTTACCTTTTTCCTGAATGTGTTTTTACCAGCTTCAGTCTCACATTCCTCTGCTAAATATATCATTTAAATATACAGGTACAGTCAAATAAATCCTTTGCTTAAAAATAGTTTCTTATTGAATTTATTAATTCATTTGTTCATTATTTCCAGAAACATGTATTAGGTACCTCTTGAGTGGCAGGTACCTAAGAAACAATAGTGAACAGACAAATTTTTTGCCCCTATGTAATTTAGAATCTTGTAGACAAGATAAACAATAAACAAATAGGGGTATAGGGATGTAGAATGTTATTAGAAGGATAAAAAAGGGTAGTCACGAAAGGGCTCTCTAATAAAGAGATATTCAAGGAAAGAACTAAATAAAAAGAGTGAATAAAAGTGGGAATATCTTAGGAAAAGGCATGGCAGATAGAAGAAACAGCATGTGCAAATGTCTCTTAGTGGAGGTATATTTGGTGTAGCTGGACTGGAGAGGCTAATAAGAAAGACAGGTAGAGGGCAGATTTTAAAATGTATGATTGCAGACATCAGGAAAGGTATTCCTGAAAGGTGCCGCAAACCATTTTAAACTCTCTGACATTTACTCTTGGTGAGAGAGGAAGCGACTGGAGGATTTTTGAGCAGAGAAGTGACATGGGTATTCGGATGGCTGTGAAATGGACTGTCAACTCGGATTGGGAGGCAGTAAAAAAGGAAAATTATTAGGGGCCTTTCAACACTTAAGGCAAAAGAGTAATGACTTGGACAAGAATAATGTTAGGGAGAAAATGGCTAGGTTTTGGTGAGACTTTGGTAGTAGAACTAACGGGATTTGCTATTGGACTAGATGCTGGGTATGAGATAAACACAAGGGTTGAGAATAACTCCAAGTTTTCTAACCAGAGTAATGGAAAGACATTGCGATTGCGATTTACTGAGAAGACTGCTAGCGGTGGTTAGATTAGCTGGTGGTGGTGTTTGGTGTGTGACTATGGGATGGCGGAGATTGACATGTTAAATTTGCGATACCTAAGTGTCCAAATGAAGATATTGAGTTGGTGTTAAAATATATGCTCTCTGGGGAAAGAGAAATCAGCAGGTAATCTAAATATAGAAGTGCTCAATTTATAAATAGTGTTTAAATACATGAAATCAGATGAGGTCATGAGGACTGAACTGAGAGAATAAATCCAAGGATTTATCTAGAAACTTAAATTTTTTAGAGATAAAGACAATAAGAAGAAAGAATGAGAGAAGAGGTGTAGCATACAGAGGATTTTGCTGATAATGGACTGTAAGTATAATTACTTGAATGGAAATTTAAGGAGTTATAGAAAATGTAATCAGGTTAGTGAATGTGCTCAGCTATAAGGGATGATAGCTTAGAAATGAGGTATGGCCTGGGATTCACTTTCTCTAGAGACTGACATAAACAGGGACACAAAGCATGAAATGATTAGAACTCTTGGTTGTTTAGGCAGATTGTTGAAAGCTACAAGGTTGGGTAGGTGGTGGGGGAGTGGGTTCTGGGAATCTTGCCAGGAGCACACAGAGCTTTGGATAACATAACACTGCATAACAAGATCAAGTCCAAAATTCACAATCTGCTCAAAACCTAGTTCTTTAAATACATACCAGTCACAGCAAACTTCTGATGATTCATCAAGACAACCGTCTTTGCTTTCTTTGTGCTGTTGCATAGGATTCATTCTCTACCTAGAGCTCCCTGCCCTTTTCCATTTGTTAAGATCATTTTTGTCTTTATGAGCCTACCAAAATTTCATTTCCTCTGTGTAGTCTTTGTGAATTACCTTGGAAACAATCAGCTATTATCTTCTAGGTGCCATATTATATTGTTCTAATAGACTTGTCAGGAGATGCGGACACCCTGACTGTGGGTGAATTACTCTCTATATAGAGTAAATTATACATTGAACCCTATTGGATGCCACATCATAATATATAGCATGCAACAGGGTTCAATGTATAATTGTTCTTTATTTTCTTTAATTTCGGTTTCCAGTAACTTCTGTATGCCATACTGTTGCCAGATCTTTCCTCCCTCCCTTCCTCCCTCCCTACCCACCTGTCTCTCTCCTTTCCTTTACTCTCTCTCTCCTTCCCTTCTCTCTCTCCATGCCTTCTATCTTTTGTCAACACACGATTATAGATCACTTCTTAAGTTAGCAATGCTGTCTTATTTAATTGAATAAGATAAAGTTGCTAACAAGAATTTTACAGACTAATGAAGAAGGAAAACGCATATTAGCAATCACAACTTTAAGATTTCACAATCTGGTCCTTGGCTGCCTCATCTACCACATAATCCTACAACAAGAATAATTGATTCCAGCCAAACTATTGTGCCTATTAATTAAAATATCGTACTCACTACTCAACCAAGCACCTGTGATCATACCACATACACTGTGTTTGAAAGGCTTACAGCAGAATTCTACTTTTCCTTAAATCTTTAGTCTAAGTCCCACCTCCCTGAAGCCTTCTTCACAGCAGTGATGGGATGGATGGTGATCTTTCCTACCTGTATCTCCTATTGTTTACCTCACTCATTTGGCACTCAGCATCTGCTATTTGCATCCTATTGATTTGTCAAAGGTGTGTTCTCTTTCCTCAGTTCTTAGCTACTTTGGAACTTAATCTCATGTTTGCAAATATATAACTTAGCACAATTCTCACATATAATGATTATTTAATATATTTCTACTGAAATAATCTCAAAAAATAGTGTATACATTTTTATTCCATTTATATAAGACACAAAGAAAGAGAAAACATTTTTTTTAAATATTATAAGTCAAGATATTGATTGTGCTTTAAAGGAAGAGTAGTGACTATAAACTTATGTGGGGAGAGCTTCCAGAATGCTGATTTTTAGTGTGTTTGGTATAATAAAAAATAAAATTGTTTTAAAAATATAACAAACTAGAAGTATTTTTATCAAATTTATTTTACAACAAAACATTTATCAGTGTGAAATAGAAAAATGAGCAAAAATGTAAGTTTCCATAATACCTTATCATGTAAAGATTCTTCAAGATTCTTTCTGAAAGTTTCTGATTCTTGAATTAAAACATTCTATAGAAAAGAAAATAAAAGAAATAATAAATTAAACAGAAAACATTTAAATATTTACATTGCTATTCTATCACTCAAGAATCTTCTTTGATTCCTTCGATGGTACATATGTATCTTGGTTTCCATAGAAATCAAATTTTAATTGAATCTTTAAACATGACACCTTAACATTTAGAGAAATATACAATTTAAACGGGGGATGTTATTTTGTAGCACTTGGATGAATAAATAAAGTAAATATCACCTTTCAAGCTACTTCTATTTGCCTCTTCTCAGACTACATTTTATATGTGAAAAAATTAGGTTATTCTTCAAATAAGAAAAAGTGAGTAACAAGCTAAATCTTAGGCAGAGATATTATATAGAATTCAGATGAACTCATTTTTATTACATAAAAAAAGAAGAAATCATCAAATCATATTTTTAAAAGTTTTCTTTTTGTACATCTATTTCAAATATAGAATTAACAATTTCTAATCATAGTTAAATTATTGTAAAAATAAACATTACATTCTAGCTATTCAAAAAACCGTTACATGTCACAAAGGCATGTAGAAATAAGTTGCATTGTAGACCATTTAAAAAAATCCTTACCATAAAAGTATTGTTGTTGAAACTTTCTTACTTTTCTTATAGTATTACAAAGCATGATATAAAATAGCACGGTCTTTTAAAATTTATAAATTAAAATTAAACAAAGAGTGTAGTAATTTATTATTGGCCATGTATTTGCATGGGAAGAAGGCATGCCTTATGACTTTCTAGTGGGTAAATTAATAAAATTACTTTAACATTTCATTGAAACATTTTCCCTATTTTGGTTTATTTTATGTAACAGTAGAAAATGTCTAGCTAAAGTAGTGATTGGCATTCAATCTAAATTTCCAAAACTCAGATGTGCCCACCTGAGTTTTATCCCCTACCTTTGTTTATGCTCACGAATTGGCAACCAGCTCACATAACTCTTGCTGGTCTGGTAGTTTTCAACTATCAATGAGACATACGTCATTGTGAATCAAATTGCAGACTGTACAGAAGAACCATTTTTGAAATAATGAAGCTGAAAATACTGGGTTCCTAACCCCTTTACTGGGATTGAGACTTATCCTACTGATGATATAAACTGACTCACATTTTGAGTTTTAGACCAGTAATTCCTATGTTTCAGTCACTTGAGACCATAGGAATAGTTCAAATAAAGCTACCACCCACCCCCAAATATTTATTTTTATCTTATCACTCCCCTCTTTTGCATACCAGGTGAAGGATAAATAAAATATTTTCATCACAAAAGCACAGCACATTTTAATATGTTTGCTTCATATGAACATGCTAATATGAAAGATTTATATATCATGCAGCATTTTTTTCATTTAAAAATTGATCTCATACTTTTTATAGAAATTATTCATTCCCTTCTAAAAATACATAAAGCATTTTTAAAAACTCACTTAAGTAAATGGATCATCTGACCAATACAATGACTGCAGCAGTATGTAAAACAAACATGATCGTAAGAGCATTGCTAAACATTCATGCGATTTCACCCTTGTCTCATTTTACCTTCTCTTCTAGAGCAGCCATTCTTTCCTTTAAGTGTAGCTGTAGGCGTTCATTGGATTCAGTCAGAAGTCTATCAACAGTATCGGATAATCTCTTGTTGTGCTCCTCATTCATTTTCTCTCTTTGCCTAGCCTTACAATCAAGAAAACAAAATAAATTTGACATGAAAAATCATTTAAAAACTGTGATTGTTTTTGTGGTTTTGCTAGCTTTATTAATAAATACGATTTAATTTTATGTTTGTTTTGATTAAATTAGTGGAAACTTTTTTTCCCTTCAAAATCCATACCCATAGCTTTTAAATATAGCCCTTAATCAATAAAGACTTTCTTCTTATATGTAGAACATAAATTCATAAAGCGGTGATTGAGGGGAGTGATTCTTAAAATACATACTCTTTGAAGTTCCTGATTTTTCTCTTCAAGTTGACCTTCTAGATGTCTCATACGTTCTTCAATATTTCCATGTCTCTCTTCAGCCTGTTAAGAAATATGAAGAATGCACCTGAAATGTAAGATTTGGCTAACTCTTTTCCTCTAAATAAATTGAAATAAAATGTAAAGCAAGCTACTACCAACTGCAAACATAGTTTTCAAAAAATAAACTTTCTTTAAACAGGCAGCTGAACAGCATTGCTTGAAATGTGTCAGCTACAAAGGCCTGTTACATCCAAGCATCAGCAAAACATTGGAGTTATTTATGAGCAATGAATTCAGCCAAATGTAACATGCAGACTGTGCATGGTTTGAACACAAACCTGCCATTGTCCAATCTTAAGCTCCTGAAGCACTGAACTGCACAGATGGTCGATTATCAATAAATAAAAGTAACATAATTTTTATAAATGAAAAGAAAAACTTAGATGGATTCTATTTAGCAATAGAAAGTAAAGTCCAGTAGGACTACCTTCCTACGTATGGAGATCATTTCTTGTAGTTTAGCTTCCATAACATATTGATAATCATCAGATGAGGTAGAAGAGGTTGGATCAGACTAACAAGTCAAGGAAAAGGAGAGGGACAAATTGAAAAATCAGAACTAAAGACACCGACACTGAACAGAACATAGCACAGAATGCTTAAAAGAAAAGTGTGACAGCAAATTTAATATTTTAATAGACAGAATTTTATGTGGAAAGAACTACACTGATATCTGGTGAACATGATGCAGTGGATGGTTATAAACGAAAAACAATATTATGCTAAAATAAAAAGCTATCAACCTAAGGTATGAAAGGTTAGTGACGGTTGGCGATGAAAGACTACGACAGAATGAATTAAAGCAATTCTGAAAGAGTCGTGTGATAATTGGAATTATGGGAAACCAAACACTAGAATATGTCTCTGATAGATTGTTAAAAGTTTGTATTTTGGTTTGTTTGTTTGTTTATAGTACTTAATGGAAACAATGTATCTCAATGTTGAGAAGTATGCTAGGCAATGACTCGGGTGTAATAAATTTGGAACAAAATTTATTATAAGCCCTCTTCTATAGAAATCAAAGAACAAACTAAGCCACAGGGTTAATTATTATGAGTGTTCCCCAATTTAAGCAAGATTGAGTTTCCTCAGCAACACCGGAAAACTTAGGAAATGACATCTGGTCTCTGAATGCCCATTTATGGTCATTGGTCATTAGTCAAATGGCCCAGTCTCAGATATGGGTTTAATTTGAAATTTTAAATGAAAATTAAAATCTGAGGATTAAAAGTCCTCAAATTATCAAGGCAACAATAATGCTATGAGGACAAGAAAACTTGTTTGTGAACTCTCCTAAATAATACTAGGCACCACTTCAAAACTGTTTGTGCGTTGATTTGTTGCTGTGGAAACAAAATAGTGCCGTAAAGTGAAGAGGCAGCACAGTGCCTTTGTGAGTTTATGTTTTCCCAGTGCCAAGGTTAGTTACATGTCCTGGAGGTGACTGTCAGTTTACGACAGGTGCAGAGTGTTCAACACATGTGACATTGCTGATAGCTGAATTGTATTAGTATGTTATGCAAGGATTACATATAAAGTTACATCAACATTTAAATTATAATTGCAAATTATGTAATTATAACATCAAAACAACCCTATGTCAGAACTATAAATTTTAACTCCAGAGCATATTCTATCACATTTTATATAAGTTCGTTCTAAAACAGTGAAACTTATTTTATGCCAATATAGAATTATATATAAATTTGTCATGTAGTAAATCAAAAGAAATGGTAACCCATTCATGTATCAATTCAGAAGCATATGTACTATTTTATGCAGGAAATTCCAATTTATTCTATGAAATAAACATTTAACATTTCAAATCTTGCGTGCTTATGTGAATTATACTCAATATTTATACATTTTGCAAGATTTTCCCTCTGATAGTCTTATTTCATAAATGTGTAAAATAATAAAGAAATAACAAATAACCAATTTCTTTCCCCCATGTCCTCCTCAGATTTCCAAAACATACATCACAGAAAGTGAACATGGTCCCCAAATGCCATAAAATGGTTTTATAATAACATCTAAAATTTAGAGTTCTATTAAGAATGCAGTAAATAGGTCAAAATGTTGTTGAAATTATATAAATTCATAAAGGTATCTGTAATCCTTCTAAGTACATTTTCACAGGCAGTTAGTGATATCAAAATTAATGACACAACTGATTTAACATAGTCAAGACATGAATATTTTAAAAATACAAGTTTTCAAATGTCTTTAAAACTTCTACCCATTTCTGTCTTACTGATTAAAAACACACCCAACACCAAAAACACACAAAACACACAAAACACACCAAAACTGTGACAATTCACTTCACAGATGAGATAAGAATTCTGTTCTGTCTAAATTATTGTATCATTGCTGATACATTTTATCGATACTAAAAGTAAATAAAATACTTCACGGAATTCAAGATGAATTATGTCCTTGATGAGGGAATATGCATTTTAATTAAAGAAATAGACATACTAAATCATAAAATTAGGAGCCCAAAATAATCTTTATTGGTTAATTGTGTACAAACTTGCCAAAGCAAAATTTTTAGTTTTATCCATAGCCATTAATCAATAATCAATAATTCTTACTTTCTAAAAGTTTTAAATAAGCTTCACCTACACCCCCCCACCCCCCTCACACAAGAAGAAGAAAAGATAGCCTTATCAACCAAAGAGTAAATTCAGACATCATTTCTAAACAATAAATACTGGGACCAATTTTCAACGAACATTACTGATTTATGTTTATATGATCTCTGTGAAGACTACAGTTTCACCAATGGTGTAAATACAAAAACCACACAGAAACAGTTTGCTGTTTTTTATACTCCTAAATGAGAAACTGAGTTTATCTTGATTTTACTCTTTGATGTGATACAGGAAAATTTCAATGAGCTAAAATTTTAGAATAAACTATAAGCATAAGTGGTTTTGAGAACAGCATGGAATTGCTCAGAAATGGAGGAAAATTAAAGTTAAAAAGAAGAGGGCATAAAAAGAAGAAAAATAAAAGCAGCAGATAGTAAAAGTAGAAAAAAGTATGTATAGACCAAGTAAAATGTTTGAAGGGTTAAAAATGCCATTCAGAATATAGGAGGGGGGCCTAAACTAAGCAGAAATCTTTTTATTTTAGCGAATAGTCAAAAATGTTAAGAAGTAAGCACCACATGTACTCACCATCAAATTGGTATTAACGGATCAACACATGTGCATATATAAGAATTACATCTATTAGATATTGGGCAGGGGGGAGGGGGGAGGAGGGAGGAGGGGACGGGTATATATGTACACAAAGAGTGCAATGTGCACCACGCAATGGGATGGACATATTTGAAACCTGGACTGAGGGGGGGAGGGGGGGCACGGGCAACACACGTAACCTAAACATCTGTACCCTCATATTATGCTGAAATAAAAAACAAAAAAAAATATTTGTACTCCCATAATATGATCTGCTCAAGTTAAAAAAAATAAAAAATAATTAAAAAGTAAAATCCTCGTGGAGAATCAAAGGATCTAGCATTGCCAAAAGGATATTATAAAAGAGGACCAATGTTAGAGAACTTACACTACTTGACTTTAATGCTTCCTGCAGGTTATCTTAAGCCAACAGTGTGGTATTGGCCTATGAATAGATAATAAGTTCATTAGAACTAAAAAGCAATTTTAGTAATAGACCCCTGCATGTTATGGTCAACTGATATTTTACAAAAGTGCTAAAGTAATTCAATGGAGAGAAGCAAGACTTTTCAACAAATGTTGCCAGAAAACTGAATATGCATATGGAAAGGAAAAATTAATCCCACTCTTTTATTCAGCCACATATAAACTTTATCTCAAAATGGACAATACAGTATACAAGCTAATATTATAAAAATATCCAGAGAAACAGCATAGAAAAGTGTTTTGTGACCTTGGAGAAGGCAAAGACTTTTTAGAACACAAAAAGCACAAGCATAAAAAGCTGATAAATTTTACTTTACCAAAATTTTAAAATTTCTGTTCTTCAAAAGTCATCATTAAGAAAATGAATAGACAAGCCATGTGCTGGCAGAAAACCTTCACCGTACATATAACTGAGAAGAACTTATGTTTCACAAGGTAGTAATAAGAAAATAAACCCAAATAAAATGCGTAAAAAATTTGGACATTTTTCCAAAGCTATATAAATGGTAATAAGTCATGAATAAATGTTTAAGCTCATTAGTTCTCATGTAAATACAAATTTAAGTGAGATAAGATAGCATTATACACCCTTGTAAGCAGCTAAAATTAAGACAATGCCAGTGGCAAGGATGTGGATGTAGAGAACCTAGAATCTCATATGTTGCTGACAGGAATTTGTAATTGTATGGCCCTTTGGAAATCATTTGTACAGTTTCTTATAGAGTTAAATATACACTTACCCCGTGACTCAACATTTCCCATTCCTAATAATTTATCTAAAAGAAAAAATGTATATGTGTCCACACGAAGATCTGTCAGAGCAACTTTATTCTGTAATTGGAAACAAAATGTCTAATAGATGATTGTGGTACATCTGCACAAATAAATGCTATGTAATTTTAAAAAATAAATTCCTGATATACAACAATGTGGCTAACTTAGAAAAACATTGTGTGGAGCAAATGACATCAGAAAGAAAGACTTCATACTGTATGTTCATTTTATATGAAACTCTGATGCATAGTGACAGAAATCACATTAGTGGTTGCTGACATTTTGGAATAGGTGGAGATGGACTGGGAAAAGCACAGGAAATATTTTGGGGTAATAGAAATGTTCTAAATCTTCATAGTGGTGGCAGTTACAAAGGTATGCTGTCTGCCTTCTGTATCTGCAGGTTATGCATCCACAGATTCAACCAACTACAGATTGAAAATAGTTTAAAAAAACAATAAATAATAATAGAACAGTAAAAAATAATACAAACAAAAATACAGCATAATGACGATTTACTTAGCATTTACATGTATTTTTAATAGGTATTATAAGTAATCTCAAGATGATTTAAAGTATATGGGAAGACGTGTGTAGGCTGTATACAAATGTTATGCTATTTCACCTCAGGTACTTGAGCATCTGTGGATTTGGGTATCTAAGGGAGGTCCTGGAACCAATCTCCCACAGAAAGAGGGATGACTGCACATGTTTGCAGTGATAGTTACATGAGTGCATTTTATCATATGTAAATTATACTTCAAAAGTTGATTTTTTAAATAGCTCTCAGTTTAGTGAAAAATATATATGCATACATAATAATACATTAAATGTTAATATATCACAGTATGTCAATAAAACCATAGGAAAGTTACTCATAAATTTCAGCACCTATGCCATTGATTCCCTGGCTTCACAATTTTTCTTTTCACAATTACTTCAAAAATTTATATTTAAAAAGCATTAGAATTTTGTTGTCACTTTCTCATAACTATTGCCCTGGTAATAAGAATGTCATCTTTTTTTTTCTTTTTTAAAAAAATTATTTCAAAATATTATGGGGGTACAAATGTTTTTGGATGCATGGATCACCTTTGTCATGCTTGAGTCAGAGTTACAAGTGTATCTGTCACCCAGATAGCATTCATTGTCCCTGTCAGGCTTTCACTTATCCCTTTCTCCCCCTGCTCCCACCCGACCTCCACCGACTTTCACCTCTCTCTGTCCACGTGTGCTCATCTGTTAGTTCTAATTTACTAGTGAATATATGTGCTGTTTGTTTTTACATTCTTTAGATACTTCAGTTAGAATAATGGTCTCAAGATCCATTAAAATTATTACAAAAGGCCTTATGTCATCCTTCTTCATGGCTGAGTAGTATTCCATAGTATACCTATTGAGTTTTGTTAATTCACTTATGAATTGATGGGCACCTGGGTTGATTCTACATCTTTGCAATTGTGAAGTGTGTTGCATTAAACATTCAAGTGCACGTGTCATTTTGATAAAATGACTTCTTTTCCTTTGGGTAAATACCCAGTACTAGGATTGCCGAATCAAATGGTAGGTCTACTTTTAGTTATTTGAGGAATCTCTATACTGTTTTCCATAGAGATTGTACTCATTTTCAGTTCCACCAACAGGGTATAAACATTACTTTCTGTCTGCATCCATGTCAACATCTATTGTTTTTGGACTTTTTAATAAAAACCATTCTAATGGGATAAGGTGATATCTCATTGTGGTTTTGATTTGCATTTCCCTGATGATTAGTGACATTGAGCATTTTTTCATATGTTTATTGGCTATGTGTCTATCTTCTTTTGAAAAGCTTCTGTTCATTTATTTTGTCCACTTTTTAATGGTTTTTTTTTTCTTGATGCTTTCCTTTAGTTCTTTGTAGATTCTGGTTATTAGCCCTGTATGGGATATATAGCTTGTGAATACTTTCTCCCATTCTTTGGGTTGGCTATTTGCTCTGTAGATTGTTTTCTTGGCTGCACAGAAGCTTCTTAATTTAATCAAGTCTCATTTATTTTTTTGTTGTTGTTATGGTTGCCATTGGGGTCTTTTTAATAAATTCTTTGCCTATACTGTTGTCTAGAAGAACTTTTCCAATATTTTCTTCTAGAATTCTTATGGTTTCATTCTTTACATTTAAGTCTTTTATCCATTTTGAATTAATTTTTGTGAGTGCTGAGAGATATGGATTATGTTTCATTCCTCTTCATGTGGCTATCCAATTTTCCCAGCACCATTTATTGAATAGGGCTTCTTTTCCCCAGTGTATGTTGTTGTCTGTTTTGTCAAATATCTGTATGTGGATGGTTTTATATCTGGGTTCTTTGCTCTGTTCCATTGGTCTATGTCTCTATTTTTGTACCAGTACCACGCTGTTTTGGTTATCATAGCCTTGTAGCATGGTTTGTAGTCTGGTAATGTGAGGCTTCCAGATTTGTTCTTTTTGCTTAAGATTGCTTTAGCTATTTGGGCTTTTTCTGGTTAGAATTAAAATGTAGAATTATTTTTTCTAGATCTGTGAAATATGATATGATATTTTAATGGGGATTACATTGAATCTGTATATCACTTGGGTGGTATGGAATTTTAACAATGTTGATTCTACCAATCCATGAGCATGATATGTTTTTCCATTTGTTTGTCTGAGCTGCAATTTCTTTCCTCAGTGTTTCATAGTTCTTGTGGTAGTGATTTTCACTTCCTTGGTTGAGTATATTCTTAGGTATTTTATTTTCTTTGAGTCTT
>CAUYSK010109312.1:0-21060 GCA_963575035.1 Avahi laniger | reverse complement strand
CTCTTGCTCAGGCTGGTCTCGAACTCCTGAGCTCAAACAATCCGCCAGCCTTGGCCTCCCAGAGTGCTAGGATTACAGGCGTGAGCCACCGCACCCTGCCGAGACTGTTTTTTGTTGTTGTTGTTTTGTTTTGGTTTTGGTTTTTGAAACAGAGTCTTACTCTATTGCCTGAGTTAGAGTGCAGTGACATCATCTTAGCTCACTGCAACCTCAAATGCCTGGGCTCAAGCGATCCTCCTGCCTCAGCCTCCTCAGTAGCCGGGACTACAAATGCGTGCCACCAGCCTGGCTAAATTTTCTATTTTTTGTTGTAGAGACAGAGTCTTGCTATGTTGCTCAGCCTGGTCTCAAACTCCTAGCCCATCAATCCTCCTGCCTCGGCCTCCCAAAGTGCTAGGATTACAGGCGTGAGCCCGGCCTTGCATAGAGAATTTTGGAACACTTAGAGCTATACTAGGGGAAGCATGAAATTACCTCCCAAAGGGATGTGGTTCCTGCTCCTTCAGAACCAGAAAAGAGAAGGCCTCAACTGGACCAGTTACTTACCCCCACTTAGTCTCAGTTTCCTTATTTGTAAAGTGTGAGAATCAGACAAGATTGTCTCTAAGATCTTTTTCCGCTCAAATATTCTATGAGCCAAAGAAGGCTAAAATCACATATAAACTGAGAATTCTATAATTTTAAGAATCATCTAGAAAAATGGGTCTTTGACAGCAGCTGTCAGGACAGAAATGGAGAGTCTGTAGTTAAATGAAATTAAGGTTGAACCCAGTTCTGCCAGTTCCTTGCCCTGTAACCTCTAGCAAATTACTTCTCTCTGAGCCTTAGGTTTCTTGTCTTTAAAATGGAATTACTACTGTCTACACAGCATGGTTGTTGTAAAGATTTAATACACGCACATCGTACATTTTAAGTGCTACATGCATAGCTGGCCTGTAGCAGTCATCCTGTAAATGGTAAAAGTTACTACGATGACAGTAACCTTATGACTACATGTTTTCGGAAATAGTGAAGGGTTTGAAATAGATTAGATCTAAGGAAGACGACAGATCAGAAATGTTTGAAGTTGAAGAGGGTTACGAATGACATTGAGGATAGAGAAGCTACTGAAAGACATGATGCGAAGCGTGTGATAAAAACTTGGGGCGAGGGGCTGCAGTGGGCAAGGTCGTTTCTGCGCTTATTGCCGGTGTATACAGTTGTAACCAGGATAAATATTTTGACGAGAAAATCAGTTATCAGTCTTGTGCCTTGTTCAGCATTTATCTTCCAGACGTAGTCATCCTTTGTGTTCAGAGATGATGGCATATTGATGACATACTGTCTTAATCCATTTCGTGTTGCTATGGAGGAATATCTGAGGCTGGGTAGTTTACGAAGGGTTTATTTGGCTTAGAGTTCTACAGACTGTACAAGAAGCACGGTGCCAGCATCTGCTCTGGTGAGGGTTTCAGGGAGCTTCCACACGACAAAAGGCAAAGGGGAGCTGGAGGGTGCAGGTCACACGGCGAGAAGGGAGGCAAGAAAGAGGGGAAGGTCCAGGCTTTGTTTAACAGCCAGGTCTCCTCGGGAACCAGGAGAAATCACTCATTATGACAATGGCGGCACCAAGCCATTCATGAGGGACCCACCCGTGCCCCAGACACCTCCCACCAGGCCCCATCTCCAACCTTGGGGATCAAATTTCAACATGAGATTTGCAGGGGACAAACGTCCAAACCATCATCACCGTAATAAATATATGAGTGTGTCTGAAAAGACCAACCCTGGACCAACAGTTATTTTTCCAACACCTGAGTATGAAGGTGGTCTTTATTTTGCAGCTACTGGGAATGTTTACAGCCCCTTTCAGGTTTACTGCTGCGGCGAACATCCGGATTCTCGGCAATCCCGCCGCAGTTAGGTCTTCTTAACCTGGGCTGTCTACGTCTCGGGGTGTCGAAGCCCGCAGTCCCGCGCGGAACCGCACGTGTGTGCGAGGATCGCACCTGGCGGCTGCGGCCAGAGCGGAGGATCAGACTTCGGGAAAGCCAAGAGCTGCCGCCGCGGGTGTCCCGGACTAGGAAAGAATTAAAATAGTTCCGAAAGATGAAAAGAACGGCGGGCGCAGCCCAAACACAGAGAGGCCCTCAACGCCTGCTTGCTCCGGCGCAGCGCGGGCTTCGTCTCCCCCGGAGGCCGCCCCGCTTGCAGACCAGCTCTTCGCGACGCAACCAGGGCCGGTGATGGGTCTGATTCTCTGGCGAGTGGATGTGCAGACTTTGCACTTTCCTCTTTGTCCCTAGAAAGGGCATTTTTGTTTTTTCCAGGAAGCCTGAAGTGTTAGAGAGTAAAGTTTCCAGGGGAAGAAATGAAAACTGATTTGGACACCAGCAACCTAAAAGTGTAAAGTAAAAGTGGCAGGATGAAACCTTTTTTAAAAAAAAGGAAGGAAAAGTGCTTGTTTTCCAGGTTTCATTTGCAAAGAGAATAAGTCCTTTGTGTCTGGCTTAGCCTCCAGGCCAGCAGGGCCCAGGGCCTCACCCTAAGGCGGGTTCTGGCTCCAATCGCCCTTTGCCTCCTGTCTCCTCCTCCTCCCTCTCTCTCTCTCTCTCTCTCTCTCTCACACACACACACACACACACACACACACACCCCGCACCCGCATACTCATCTGTAAAAGGTACAACCTTCATTATGTCACTAGTGTCAGGATGAACATTTTAAGGAGGTGCTGACTGCCAAAAATCTAGATTGGGAAAGGCGGTAGATTTTAGCTGAACCTGATTTGAAAATACAAAACTTCTCTTTTAAAGGAAAGGGAAGGAAATACATAAATAAATAGAATTCGCTGAGCCTCTGTCGAGTCCAAAGCTACCATTAATCTATGAGGGAGTCAAAAGCCCAAAGTTCGTTCACTCCAGAAATTAGTACGTAATCCATGTTAGAGGCTGGATGTGGAGGTCTGGAAGTTTCCCTTCTGGTCAGGGAGGCGGACCTCACCTATGTGAAACAACGAAGGGAGCAATAAAGTGCAATCAGGCTTCTGAGGAGGGAAAGATTAATTGGGCCAGAAGAATACCCTGGATCATCAACCGGCAAGTGTTCAGTGCCCAGTGGCTGAACGAAGGTGGTGGCTTCACCGCATGGAGTACGATTCAGCAGTCGAAAGTAATGAACTAAATCTATGTGCAGCCACATGGAGAGGTCTCAAGATCATTGTTTTGTGAATGAAGCAAGTTTTAGGGTATGTACAGTATTATACCAAACATGTAACCCCCCCACATACAGTAACATTTATTTTTTAATGTGTGTGCATGTATGTGTATGTGTGTTTCTTTTTAAAGATCTGGAAGGAAACACACTGAACTCATGACTGTGGTTATCCTTCAGGGAGGGGAGACCAGGATGAGGGAGCCAGTGGAAGGTATCTTTAGTCCGATCTGTTTTGTGCTGGTTTTGTATTTGGAGATTCCTCTGGTGACGGGCAGTCTGGAGGCCTCCCCTTCTGCAGAAAGCAGTTGAGGAGTTTGTAAATATCCTGCCTTCTTCTAATAGACCACATGACTTCCTGGTAGCCAGGATCTTTTAGAGGTCCAGAGAGCTGAGTCTTTTCCATTTTTTGGGGCTTGCAGCATAGTAAAAAATGAAGAAATGTCAAAAGAATGTTCCAGCCAGCATGGCATATTTTAAGTGTTTATATTTAGCCATTAAGATTGTGGGATGAATCCTTCCCCTTTACTCTTGTGGGGGTGTCTCTGTGATTCCATCCAAAATCTGCATTTTGAACCTTGAGCCCACGGCTTGCCGGTTCACTCCTCCAAGTGTCCCCGCTGCTGGCCCCAGGGAAGCAGAAAAGGCCCGTACAAAACAGGCTGGCAGACTGGTGATGGGAGGGCCGGTGCAGGCAAGTTCGAGCGCCTTTAGCCTTTTCCCCAGAGTGTAAGTTCTCTCCCGGGCCTGGCAGTTGGATCTAGAGCTTCTCTCCTGCAACGAGGGTTCTGTTTCAGAACTATGCAGTTGTCTTGCAACACTGAATGGAGAACATTTTACCTTTCCAACCATCCTCCTTTCTTCCTCTACTCAGGGCTTTTAAGGTCAAACAGGCTTTGACTACACACCCTGTACCAGCCCAGCCCAACCCTTCCTCCCCCCATGCTCGAGGAGAAAATTGGGGCCACATGTATGACCATGGTTTAATAGACGTGCAAAATGTCCAACCATTTTATTTTTTAAGTAGGAAATGGTTGTCCTAAGAAAAAGTTGCAAAGAGACACAAAATATTAAAAATGTACATCTACTCACTTTATAGAAGGGAAATGGATGTCATTTTAAAGTCTTTACTTCTGTGCTTAGTGAAATTCTTGCATAAATATCTAGAGAAATAAAAGCTTTCGCCAATTATGAATACACTTTTGAAACGTTTCAAAGAGGTCTGTGCCTCCAGCCTCCCTCTTTTTAATATTACACTAAGAGTTTCCTATAATCTAAAGTGTTCTCATTATGAAAGCCCTAACTTGTCGTTTGAAAGAATACATTCATCTAAACAAATACACTCCAAAGTGAACCAAATGCTAATGCACATTTTATTGGTTGAAAAGACAAACAATATAATTATCCTTGAATTTCAGGGAATTGAGGTAGTAAAACAAAGTGTACACCAGAATCCGGGGCAGGGTTTGTAAGTGAGCCATATCCTTGCTCATTTTTCCAAGTTTGGGAAGTTTGCTAAAATGAGCTGAGGGCTACTTCAGCAGACTAGCAAAAAGGAAGATGTCTGTCGGTTTTTCTTTTGTTCTTTCCAGATCCTGCTCAAGTGTACACTGAGCCAGCAGGTTCTCCAGAACTCCACTGAGCATTTGCTGGAACACATTATGCAGGGTGGATTTCTTCTGGAATGTTGCCAAGGGTTTTTTATGCTTCTGTGGCAGGCATTTCTTGAACATTGTCATTTAGCCAAGCGAAGAACATTTGCTTAACGGATAGAAAATGTTTTAAAATTCTTGTTTGCTTAAAAGCAGGTTAGATAGCCTTATAATCTCAGGAGAAGGCAGAGAAACTTCTCTAAATGATCTGATTAGGTGATTTTAATTTTTTCCCTTTAAATGGATTTAGTTTTTCCTAGATTGATATATTAATGTTGTCTTCTAGAAAGTATCCCCTAGTGCATACTTTCCTGTGATGTCATTAGCTGTTTTTCAAAACTGAATTTTCACTTTAGAGCTTTCTCACATGTTTGTGTATACAGGAGTCACTAGTAATAGCCAAGAAAATTTGGAGGTAAGGAGAACATGTGGAAACAGAATTTCTTTTTACTTTCAATTCCAGGACTATGTCATAAAAAATAAATGTGAAAGGAAAATGTGGAAATGTCTTTGTTAGATCAGATAACACCTAAAAGGTATTGCAAATTCAATTATAAATTCCAAGCTTAAAATGTGACACATTAGAAAATATAATACATAACTATCTCCTCAGAAATTATCTAATAAGTAGTAAAATTTGACCACAAGCCACCTCACTTTAGCAAGGTTTCAATTAGTACCAAGGTTTTTATCACATATTCTGTGATACACAGTGATATACAAGGGCTCTCTCTAAATGTGGTGAGGAACAATAAAATATTGGAATTTGACTCTCGTGTCTGCCATCCACTAGCTGTGTGATCTTGGGTAAGTTACTTAGCTTCTCTGAGCTTCAGTGTCTTCTGTACAATAGGAATAACAATGCCTAGCTCATGGGGCTACTGTGAAGACTAGAAATGTCTGTAAGGTATCGCAGCGGTGCCTAGCATATTGCAAAGGCTTAAGAGTATATTAGTTCCTTTCTCAGCCTTGTCAATTCACTCCACCAGTACAAGTCAATCTGGAGATTAAAATAGGCAAAAGTGTGATCTAAGCTAGGATGATGTTATTTTAGTGTTAGGTTATTTCTGGCTGCTTCGTTTTATACTTGTACGTTAAATATACAAGTTTCTGTAAACATTCTTTAAACAAAACAAATCTGTTTTTATTTTGATGAAGATAAGACTGATTCTGATATAATGTTTGGCGAGCTGCATTATATGCACAGAAATTTTGTTTCTGAAGAGCCGACTCTATTATGAAAATGTGCTCAGTGAAAAGTAAATAGGATGCTCCCTTTTCCTACACAGTATGTAAATTAACTCATAAGGACAAACATGGCAATTCTTCTTCTATGCCTAAATCCTGTGGCATTTGCTGTCTGCTATATTCCAGTTTGGGCTGTGATCGTAAACTTGGCTCCCTTCGATTGAGTTTTGTTACCTACTTGGAGTGCCCCCACTCCCGACCCCCATCTGTAAGCCGCACCTGCAGCTCCCGGTGTTCAGCCAGAGAGCTCTGCGCCCCGGCCGCTCGGGCACCTGCACATGCAGCCTGTCCACTCTCACCTGCGATTCTCCGCCAGTTGAGACGCTGCAAGCATTTGGGGGTTGCAGTTTCTGCAGTTTTGTTTGGGTTCTTTAACCAGCCCTTGCCCCAGCTCTGGACGTCACCCTTTCTCCAAGGCACTCACTGTGAGACGGGAAGGCTGGTGCCTGTCATTCGCATTCCAGATTGAAACGAACAGAATTTAGATTTCCCCTCCTTTTTTGTGCCGTGACAAACAAATGCGGATCTGAGATGCATTTATGCTTTTGTAAAATTCAGAAGTATCAATTCCAGGAGATGCTAAGTGTTTTCCTCATCTTTGCTGAGTTGTTTATGTAAACTGTGGCCCCCGTTTGTAATATTGTAGACGTGGGGAAAGTACGAATTTGGTGGGGATGATGGGGAGGAGGAAGTGGGGTGGGAAAACGACCTCGTTCTTGCTCGCCAAAGGCATGCAACTCTTGGAAAGGGCATGTATGATGGCAAATCAAATGTCCCGGTCTTTAGGGCCAAGACTTCATGTCCTGTGTGCGCGTCATGCTAGATGCGGGCTGTGCTCATACGGGCTTCTCAGCCTCAGTCTGTGCGGTGCTTCTGCTGCTCTTCCGAGGCAACCGCGCTCACGGAGGGACCGGGATCTCTGGGCAGAGAAGACTCGATCTGATAAACAAGTTCACAGGGGTTAACAATTTAATGTCTTTTGAAAAAACCATTCCAAAAGAGAATGTCAGAAACAGGCGCAGCCAAAACAGCCCCCTGCCTTCAACGGACTCTGGCCTGAGGGGTGGAGCTGGAAGCAGATGTGATATGATCTTTATGCGGATTCTTAGATATTTTTAAATATTTCCTGGGAAGATAGTACTGAGGATCAGTGGGTCAATATAATGCTTCTTGAACACACTGAGGTTTGTGTTAAGGTTTGGAGCATCTCGAGCATCCACATTTCTTCGCACCCCCTTCTCTTCCCCTCTTCTCTTTTGCAGTGGGCTTGAGACTTGTCTTAGATGCTCGTGAGAGAGTAAAGGAGGCCTCCAGGCAAACAAATACAGACAGCCCACAATGGAAAGGGCTATGGAAAGGGTTGTACTCGCCACAGAGGGAAGTCTGGAAAGGCTTCATGGAGGAGGTGTCCTGCGGATAACTAGATAAACAGGAAGTGAGAAAGACACGGTGATCATGGGGTCTCTGGGACTAGTTCAGGCAAAGGGAAAAAGCATATGAAAGCTAATAATAATAAGAGTGCCTAGTACTTGTTGAGAGTGTATTACATGTAGCCACTCTGCTAACTATTTTACGTAAATTCTCTCATTTAATTCTCACAAAAAAACTTTGGGACAGAGTTTATCCCCATTTTAATCAAGAGAAAATTGAGGCAGAGCAAAGCTATGCTACTTGCCCACTTTTGCACAGCAAGTAAGTGGTAGAAGCAGGATTTGAGTCCCAGAGTCCAGGCTCCTTAGCATGTTTGCAGAAAGGCTCTGCTCTGTTTGGGCAGTATT
Organism: Avahi laniger; assembly: GCA_963575035.1. Lineage (NCBI taxonomy): Eukaryota > Metazoa > Chordata > Mammalia > Primates > Indriidae > Avahi > Avahi laniger. Next base: position 13,190 of record CAUYSK010109312.1, on the reverse strand, counting down.
AAGTGGCTTGATAAACTCAGAGCCTGGCCTGCTTCCTGAAGGCGTGGTGGGACATTGTTGGATTTTTACTCGGGGAGTGATACATTTCTTGATCACAAATGTGATCAGAATTATTTGCAATTATGGTTTTTTTTTTGGTGATAGGGGAGAAGTGAGGGGCGGGAGTGTGTAGGTGGGATTTTAATAGCTTTAAAAATTCCTTTGCTTATATTTATACGGAAACAACATTTTTTCTGAAGTTTCCTTAACCTTTCTTCTAAGCACGTGTGTATGTGTGAAAGGTAACCTGTGGATGGCCTGGGCAGTTAGTTGCGTGTGGGGATCAGGGCACGGTTAGGCAAGAGATGTTGGTGGTGTTGATGATGATGATGATAGCTAATAATTAACTGAGCACTTGTGTATGGTGGAATTTATGGGCAACTGTGGTTTTTTTTAATGCTGTCAATGGCCCCAGGAGGTAGATAGTTATACTTTCAATTTACAAATGAAGACACTGAGGTTCTCAGAAGTGAAAATAACTTGTCCAAGTTCACACTGTAGGTTAGAGGCAGAGCCAGGAGGTATTAATAGATCTGTCTGATTTCAGAATCGTAAGTCTCAAAGTCTGACAGCATGCTCTAGTGCGTGAGGCAGGCATATCCAGGGAGGTGTTAAGGTTCTTGAGGTACGTTGAGAGTGAGGAGATGTCTAGGAAAAAATATTGTAAATATATACGTTTGGGAACTTGGAAATTGACACATGACGACAGAATCCAAGGGAATGAATAAGTAGAGGAAAAAGTTGGGCGAGGGCCAACAATCATATGAGAAAATGCTCCACATCACTAATCATCAGGGAAATGCAAATTAAAACTACAATGAGATACTACCTTACCCTTATTAGAATGGCCATTATTAAGAAGTCAAAAAACAATAGATGCTGGCGTGGATGCAGAGAGAAAGGAACACTTATACACTGTCAGTGGGACTGCAAACTAGTACAACCTCTATGGAAAACAACATGGGGATTCCTCAAAGACAAAAATGTAGACTCACCATTTGATTGAGCAATCCCACTGCTGAGTATGTGCCCGAAGGAAATGAAGTCATTTTATCAAAAAGATGCTTGCACTTGAATGTTTATTGCAGCACAATTCACAACTGAAAAAATAAGGAATCAACCTAAGTGCCCATCAATTCACGAGTAGATAAAGAAGATGTGGTATATATACACCATGAAGTACTACTCAGCCATAAAAAGAAATGAAATAATGTCGTTTGCAGCAATGTGGATGGAACTGGAGACCATTATCCTCAGTGAAGTATCTCAGGAATGAAAAACACAAACCACATGTTCTCACTAATAACTGGGAGCTAAACGGTGGGCACACAGGCACAAAGAGATGTAAAGGACATGAGAAACCAAGAAGGGGGCGGGTGGTAAAGGGCCGAGTGGCCGAAACTTGCCTGTTAGGTCCAAGGAACACTATTCTGGTGCTGGGCACACTAGAAGCCCTGACTGACGCATCATATTATACAAGGTATCCACGTAACAAAGCGCTTGTACCAATCAATCAACATTTTGGAATAAAACAAACAAACAAACAAAGTTGGGTGAGGATGGTGTCCTGAGGACCACTCCGTGGAGGGAGAAGGCGCTGCGAGTGAAAGCCCTATGGAAGTAGAGCTGGCAGTGAAGACCCCAGCGCTGGGCCCCGCTGTGGACCTGTCCTCCCCGGCTTCCGGATCTCTGCATCTGTAGAAATGAAGAAAACAATCCACCTTCCCAGATGACTTCATGAGATGTTTTTGTCATTGTCAGTGATGTACTGTACTCGGATGTGCCTTGAGAACTAAGGAATTCTTCACAATAGGACGTGCAGAACGGCGAGAAGGGAGCAGTCTGAACCCAGCGCACGGGCTGAGGATGCCGGGGGACAGGGCTGTGAGCCTAAGTGTGACGAGGATGAAGTCACTGAGATGCTCCTGTAGGTTGGGCCAGATGGAAACCCTGGAGACAATAACTCCCTACGAAGGACTGCAAACACAGGACAAGAAGACAGAGAGACGGGAAGAGGAAAAGCAGTGAGGGGTGCAAGCAAAGAGGGCGGCGGGGAGGAGGCCGTCCAGGTCTGTAAGCTCCGTCTCTGACTCCAGCCGATTCTCTGTCGCTGTCTGGGCCCGTCTTCTCTGTGACAATGATAACGTTGGCAGAGATGGACCCCACAGCCCCAGCTGCGAGTGACAGATGCCGCCGCATCACCCCCCGGCCCAGAGCTGTGGAGGCTGGTGCTGAGGAGGCCGCGAGGCTGAGGGAGCACGGTCAGGGCGCAGGTGTGCGGCGTGGGGGCTTCATCCGGGTCTTGCATTTGTCCCCTCCGACCCTGGCCTGGAAAAACAGGAGACTCACAGTTCAGGAAGCGGAGAGGTCAGAGGAAAGGCCGGGACGGGTAGCCACGTGGCGCTGCGGCACTGGGGCAGACCCGGACCCAGGAAAGTCCTGCTCCTGCTTTGTGAGGCGCTGAAAGAGGACAAGCTGGGAGTGGCGGGCAGAAGAAAGGTGACTCCCAGGGTCCAGGCCAAGGGAGGGTTTTGGACAAAAGGGGGTTCGCAGCAGGGCATGCTTGGGAGGAACCATTTAAGGCTTTAGACTCCCGCCGAGGCAAGTAACAAGGGAGGGGCCTGCACGGTGCTCCAGCTGTATGGTGCGCAAGCTGGAAGCCACCCTGGCAGAGCCGTGCCGTGAGCTTGCAGGGGCCCTGTCTGAGGAGGAGGCGGTGGGGGGAGGGATTCTGCTGGGACAGAGGAAAGTGGGCCACCTCTGGCTTTGAAGAATTTCCTCCCTTCTTGTGCCTGGGCTGTAACCAGAGACCAGTGTCAACAAGGAGTCTGCCTCAGGAACGCTTTTGTCTGCAGCTCTCCTTGGAGCATGACTTGCTTTTTCAGAGGTTAATGAATTGCAAATTGTGTGATTTCAGGTTCTACTGGTCCAGGGTAGGAGAGACTTTTGAGGGGGCTGGTGGGAGAGTGGTGGGTGGTGTCACTCAGACCTCTGGGAAACTCTTGCCGTTCAGAAGACCGGACTGGCCACAGAAAATCCTCCCATTCATAGGAGAGCAGAACATAAATGTGGATTTGGGTGTTAATGTCTGGATTCGCTGTAGCAAATAGATTTGGCTCTATGTCAAATCTCTGAATAAGGTAAAAATCCTAAATTCAGAGGGAGCAACGGCAGTAAATCAGTTATTTGGTGTGCTGGATCACACTTTTCCGGTTGTAACTCTTTGCTGTGGCCAAGGAAGGTGTACGCTCTGTGCTGCAAGGAAAGGTCCCAAACTGGGAGCTCCAAAAGGTTGGGGCTAGGTCCTCGTCATTTTTAATCTTCATTCCCTTCCCCCACCCTAGGCCTAGCAAAGGATCTGACATTTCTGCATGCATTGGGCATTCACCTTATCCCAGCCGCTGTTCTAAGTGCTGGAAATGCAGACACGTACAAACAGCCTGCTGCCAACCGGAGGACACTGTCCCAGGCAGAGGGGATGTTGAGGGGGCGGTGAAGCAGTGGGAGGTGAGGTGGGGGCACGGATCGGAGGCAGTGACTGTGCAGACCTTGGGGGCCTCCTGGGTCACAGTTGAGCTTTGAATTTTACTCCGAATGAGATGGGAAGTTTGTGGAGGGTTTCCAGAAGTGAGACAGGGTCATTCTGGCTGCTGTTTTAAACAAGCTGAAGAGGGCGAGGATGGAAGCCTGGAAACAGGATACAATAATCTAAGCAAGAGATAATGGTGGCTTAGACCAGGGATTCACCAGATTCTAAATATTTTGAAGGCAGGGCTGGCAAGATTTTACACTGGATGGAATTGGGAAAAAGGAAGGAAAGATGAGTCAACGTCTTCAGTCTGAGCAGCTGGAGGGATGGAGGGATGGGGAAGGCTGGCGGAGAAGCAGGGCGGGAGGTAGGGGGTCTAGAATTTGGTTTTGGAATTGTCAAGTCTCAGATGCCTGATAGACTCCTACTGGAGATGCCTGCAGGCTGTTGGATTCGTAATGTGGAGTCCAGGGGAGAGAGTGGGGCCATAGCAGAAACTTGGAAGGGGGCAGCCCATAACAAATTAAAGCTGTGGATGGGACGAGCTCACCGAGGAAGAGAGCATATAGGTAGAGAGGAAAAGCAAGCAGGGACTGAGCCTTGGGTACGCCAACATTTCGTTGTTAGAGATATGAGAAGAAACCAGCAAGCAGATACGGAGTAACCAGTGAGCTGGGAAGAGGACCAGCAGAGTGATGTCCCAGGGAACGGGGAAGAAGCTGTTTCCATGGGGGAGTGTCCGTTTAGGTCAGACGCTGCTGCCGAATCAAGTAAGAACAGGACTTAAATCCAGTCACTGGATTTGGAACATGGAAGTCGTCGGTGAGTTCGCAGTAGCGGCTTTGGTGGAGTCATGAGGATGGAGGCCTGACTGGAGCGGTTTCAAAACAGAATGGAAAAAGAATAGGTGGGATAATGAGCACGTAAACAATTTTTTCAAGGAATTGTATTATGAAGGGAAGAAATGACTGGAGCATTTGCTGGAGGGAAACGCCCGGGCTCTAAAATGGCTCCGTAGTGTGCCAGGCCCTGGTTTTCAAACAGTGGGCGGTTCTGTTGCGAAGAAGCCAGCTGCGTCCGGAAGAGCCCCAGGAGCCTATCCTGCGGCTCCACTGCGGGGCTTTGCCCAGGACTCCAAGCAGCATCCCTGCCTGTCACGGATGCCGCTGCCCACTGGGCTGGCCTACCCGCTGAGCCAAGGGCGCCCTGCCTGGCAGCCGGGACTGCTGCAGAGCGCTCTCTGTTCTGGGGGCCTCTCGAAACTGACGCCTCTTAGGTCGCTCAGCACATGGGTTGGAGAAGTGTCCCTAATACAGGTCACAGCTTTCCAGAGAGGCTCTCACAGCACTGCATCTGCTTCTCATCACGAGGGAGTACGAAGTGCAATAACTTGTTCCGTACCTTGTGGGGCACGTCCCGACATGCCTTGTACCACTGAAGCCCTGAACACGTCACCAGTGCGGGAGGCAACGCGGGTCCTTTCTCAAGGGGATGCGGGCTGAGCGTGAGAGCTGGCTCAGATCCGGACACTGGGTACCTCAACCTTCTGCTTGGCAGCTCTTGCTTTTTTTTCCCTGTCATACAAGTCACATGACACCCTCATTGGCAGCACCTCTGTCTCACTTCTAGGAACATCGTGGTCTATTAGCTGTCATCAAAAACTCTGTGGGCTGAGGCAGTCTGGCCTTCTCGCTGGGATGGTTTATATCCATCTTGACTCTGATGGTTAAGAGCCAACACCGGGTCTTCGTCATTCTGGACTCCCACGGTCTTTGTTGGCTGGGGCGCCCAGTTACGTGGCAGAATCGCCTATTGTCCCCCCGGCCTACGGTGGACAGTCATCACTCAGCACCTCAAAGATGCTGCTGCCCCTCCCCCCATAGACATTGCTGCCCCTCTCTGAGATATTTGAAGGCAACGTGCTCTGAACCCTCCCAGGGTCACACATAGTATGTTTGTTCTAACAATCCGATCTCCCCAAGGATTCTGAACCCTTCCTCAATCTTCTGCCAAGGCCCTGCAGCCTCTCCCTGTAATTTACTGTGAGGCATCATCACCTGCAAGCCTCGAGGAGCCATTCGGAAAAAAATTAACACTGTCTCTAAGAGGGTTCCCGAGTCAGTGACTCCTCCCTCCCCTCCTCCCGCTCCTGGGTATCGTCCTTCCGGACAGTCCCACCTGTATCCCACTAGCTCATGGTGGTACCAAGCCAAGTCCTGTAGTTCTTTCTGAGGGTAAGGGGCTTGCTTGTGCGTCCGGGACTGTATTTCCTCCCTTGGGCCACCTTGAGACCCGCCCCTGTTATTGGTCTGGAAACAGTGGACAGAGGCGGGGCGGATCTCGAGGAGGGCAACATCGTCTTGTCACAGTCACCGTCAAGAATCTGGTTTTGCCCAGATCTAGAGAAGAAAACAGAAGCAGCATTCAAATTAACATCGGCCAACCGATGGGATATTTTGGATGAAGGAAGAGAAGCCAAGGAATGTACCCTCAGGCTCTGGGTTTGTCCCTTCAGGGCTGGAAAGAACACTGCAGGGGAAAGTGAAGGTCAGAGGGGAGAGAACCGCGGCAAGGAGGTTCAGTGCGCTGCTTGGGGGGGTGCTAGGGTGGCTGTGCACTTCCGGGGCTCTCATTTCTGCAAGCAGAACTGTATCATTCATTCTTTCGTTGGTTTATTCATTAATTCAATATTTATTAACAGTCTCTTATGCTGCTTATTTTGCTAGGTGCTCGGATTCAAAGGTGAATAAAACCCTGTCTCCTTGTTTTTCAGAAATTCATAGTGTAGTGAGAAGTGGACGAAAATGCCATTATCGCCTGACACGTGCTAGAATAGAGAAACGTACAGAATGTCATGGGAGTCCAGATGAAATAAAAAACCCACTCTTCCCAGCGTGTGTGTGTGCGCGCGCGCGAGTGCACGCGCAAAGGAGGAGTCATGCGGTGCCTTGTCTGATTTCTTGCCTGGCACACTTCCATTTTGCATTTCTAGAGCCATGTGACCATAACCGCTGGTCAGAGATAATTTAAAGAATCTCAATTTGGTAGCTCAGAGGACTGCCAAGTGCGCCTTCCTATCCTTGGCGTCTGTACCTGGTCTTTTATTCTGTTTCTGTGACCCATCTCCTCTTGCGCTGCAGCTCCATTGTCCTAAATGCCTTTTCTAGTTTTCTACCTGTTGCGCCCTCAAAGATCCCTTGAATCCCTCTTGCCAAAAAGCCCCCTTTCTTTCCTCCGTATCTGCACTGGGAGAAGAGGAAAGTGTCTTAATATGCACACTGGTTAGGCCATTTGATGATCTTATTCCAGCCTTACATGGTTTCCATTTTAGAAATGAGGCCCAGAGAAGTTAAGAAATTTGTCCAAATTCACGCAACTAGAAAAGGAAGAAGCAGGACATCATATTTAGATTTAATATTCAGAGTACTGACTGCTACAATCTAGTGTGTCCCTGTCAAATTCATGTTGAAACCCTAACCCCCAGGTTGATGGTATTAGGAAGCAGGGCCTTTGGGAGGTAACCAGGTCATGGGGTGCAACCCTCATGATGGGATTAGTGCACTTTTTAACAAAAGAGAGTGTAGAGAGCCAGCTACCTCCCTCTGACCACGCGAGGCACAGTGAGATGGCACTGTCGATGAGGAAGTGGGGCCCTCGCCAGGCACCACTGGCGCCTTGACCTTGGACTTCTCAGCCTTCGGAATTGTGAGAAATAAATTTCTGTTGTTAATAAGCTACCCAGTCTAAGGTATTTTGTTAACAACAGCCCAGATGGATTAAGACAGTGACCGATATCTTAAAGGCTCCCAGATTATCACCTCTCAAAATTCAGTCACGAAGTTTTCCTATTTAAAGTCTCTCAGGAGGCTGGGCTTGGTGGCTCACACCTGTAATCACAGCACTTTGGGAGGCCAAGGCGGGAGGATCACTTGGGGCCAGGAGTTGGAGGCTACAGTGAGCTATCATGACACCACTACACTCTAGCCTGGGCAACGGAGTGAGATCCTCTCTCAAAAAAACCCCCAAAAACAAAAAAACGAAGTCTCTCAGGAGAAAACAGAAAGCACTGCAAGGCTGCCCCGCGGTTTTATAGCACCGTCACTGTATCTGTCGAAGGCCCTGTCCTCCCTGTGCTCCTCCAGGCTCCTGGGCACTTCCAGTTCCGCCTCTAGGAGTATAAGGATGTGTGCTTCTAGCGAGTCCGAACCCAGAAGTGGAATCCTGAGTTATACAGAATACATAAGTGTGTAGGAGTGTATATGTAGTATGTGCATTCCTGCTTAGTAGACGTTACCAGTTTTCCAAAGTGATTGCAACAATTACATTTCCATAGGTAGCATATGCGCTAATTACCCTCATCAGCATTTGGTATTGTCAGTCTTTTGAATTATAGACATTCTGGTGAGTTTGTGATAAAATATCATTGAGGTATTAATTTGCATTTACCTATTAAGGAGGATGAGCACCTAATTTAATAAGTATAATATAATAAGTATGATATTTGCCACAGAATTTTTTTTTTTTTTTTTTTCTGAGACAGAGTCTCACTCTGTTGCCTGCACTAGAGTGCCATGGCGTCAGCCTAGCTCACAGCAACCTCAAACTCCTGGGCTCAAGCGATCCTTCTGTCTCAGCCTCCTGAGTAGCTGGGACTACAGGCATGCGCCACCATACCCGGCTAATTTTTTCTATTTTTAGTAGAGACAGGGTCTTGCTTTTGCTCAGGCTGGTCTCGAACTCCTGACCTTGAGGGATCCACCCACCTCAGCCTCCCAGAGAGCTAGGATTACAGGTGTGAGCCACTGCACCCAGCCTTGCCATAGAATTTTTTGAAGGTACTTTCATATTAAAGAAGTTTAAGGCTATATAGTTTCCTTTTTGGCACAGCTCTAGCTACATCAAATTTTGATTTGTCATATTTTCATAATTATTCTGTTCAAAATATTTTCTGACTTCCATTCGGATTTCTTCTTTGAAACCCTGCGTTTAGTTAGAGGTGTATTTTATTTTTTTTATTTTTATTTTTATTTTTTTAAGACAGAGTCTCACTCTTTTTGCCTGGAGCTAGAGTGCTGTGGCATCAGCCTAGCTCACAGCAACCCCAAACTCCGGGGCTCAAGCGATCCTTCTGCCTCAGCCTCCCAAGTAGCTGGGACTACAGGCATGCGCCACCATGCCCAGCTAATTTTTTCTATATATTTTTAGTTGTCCGATTAATTTCTTTCTATTTTTAGTAGAGACGGGGTCTCGCTCTTCCTCAGGCTGGTCTCCAACTTCTGAGCTCAAACAATCCGCCCGCCTTGGCCTCCCAGAGAGCTAGGATTACAGGTGTGAGCCACCGCGCCCGGCCTAGAAGTGTATTTTAAAATTTTTAAACATATGGCTATTTCTGAATATCATCTTGTTATTGATTTCTGGCTTAATTCCGCTGTGGTCAGTATTGTATAATTTTGGTCCTTTGAAATTTGTTGAGATTTGCTTTAAGGCCCAGCGCTTTGTGATTTCCGTGAGTGAAATAAGTGCATATTCTGCAGGTGTTGGGTTCTATACAGCCCAATAAAGTTAGTTTTGTACATATTTACTCTTGTAAATATGAACTGATTTTTGTCTCAGAGAGGGTAACGTGATTTGAGGCTAAGATATGAGTTACATATAAATTTAGAATTCTGTATCATCTTGATGAATTTACTTCTCATTATCATGAGGTCACTCGCTGTCTTCAGTAATGCTTTTAACCTTAGCATCTAGTTTGCATGACATTGTTATAGCTGAGAATTATTATGTTTTAGATATTTTTTGTAAACAGCACATGCAATTCAATGTTATTAAGTATGACGATCTTTGTCTTTTAGTCAAGGAATTTAAAGATTTAGATGTTATCTGATATCTGATATTTTTAGCTTTAAATCTACCATCTTGCTCAGCTTTTCAATTTGTACTGCTTGTTATATGTTCCTTTTTTTTCATTTATTTTCATTTGCATTGATTGAGGATTTTAAAAAATTATTCCAATCCTATAACTTCTTGTAGTAATTACACTAAATATTGCAATATGCATAACCTGACATAAAAATACAACATTGTTTGTATTTTTTCCTCTTTGTAGGCAATGCATGTACTTTAAAACACTATAATTCTATTTTTTTCCTTCTTGACTTAAGTGCTTTTACAGCATATTATAATTGTCTATATAATACTTCACAAGACATTATTTTTATTGTTTTATAAAGTCAATATTCATTTAGAGTTCTCATTCCTTTCTTCATTTCTGACCTTCTACCTGGAATCATTTCCTTTTGCCTTAAGGCTGCATATATATTAATTCTGTAGGGGATAAATTCTCCCAGTTTTGGTTTGTCTGAACATGTCTCTTCTAATTTTTATTCTTGATATATATCTATATTTTGGGAAGAGAATTCAGGATTGGCAGTTATCTTCTTTCAGCACTTTAGGGCTATTATTCCATTATCTTTTGGCTTCCAATGTTGCTGTTGAGGAATAAGCCGTAAGTCTAATTATTTCTCCTTTGGTGGCAATCTGTGTTTTTTCTCTGGTTGTGTTTAAGATATTTTCTTTGTTTATGGCTTTTTGCAGTTTTACTATAAAATGTGTAGGTTTTCCTTTATATAACCAGTTTTGAATTTCTTGAATCTATAAATTGATGTATTTAATTAGTTTTGGAAATGTCTCAGCTAATTACTTTTTAAATAGTATTTCTGTTCCATAATCTCTGTTCTCTAGGACTTCAATTAAACATGTCTTAAAACTTTTTATGGATCTTTTATATCAGTGCCACAATCTGAAAAAAGAGAAGTACAAAAATTGAGAGTAAGCATTTTGAAGACTTAGTAGAAATTAGCAGAGTAATTTTATGTCTTTTGACTCTAATAAAAATTTGGGCTTACATTTGGTATGTCTTTTTATTATTTCATTTTTCTACCAATTTATTTAAGTTGTATCTTATAGAAATATCATTTTGTGACATTTTGGATTTTTTTTTTTTAAAGTTTGGGAAATGCGTTTCTAGGTCTCTTATACTCTCTTCTAAGTGGTCCTGGAAAAACTGGATAGCCATATGCAGAAAAATGAAACTGGATCCCTCTCTCACCATATACAAAAATCAATGCAAAATGGATTAAAGCCTTAAATGTAAGACCTAAAACTATAAAAATGTTAGAAGAAAACCTAGGAAAAACTCTCCTGGACATTGGTCTAGGCAAAGAATCTTTGACTAAGACTTAAAAACCACAGTCAACAAAAACAAAAATAGACAAGTGGGACTTAATTAAACTTAAAAGCTTCTGCACAGCAAAAGAAATAATCAACAGAGTGAAAAGACAACCTGTTGAATGGGAGGAAATATTCACAAACTATTCATACTGTAAGGGACTAATATCCAGAATATAGAAGGAATTCTAACAACTCAAGAAGAAAAAAACCAAACAGTCTCATTAAAAAATGGGAAAAGAACATGAATAAATATTTCTCAAAAGAAGGCATACAAATGGCCAACAGGTATATGAAAAAATGGTCAACATTTTTCATCGGAGACATGCAAATCAAAACTTCAACAAGGGCCAGGCGTGGTGGCTCACGCCTGTAATCCTAGCACTCTGGGAGGCCAAGGTGGGTAGATTGCTTGAGTTCAGGAGTTCAAGACCAGCCTTTAGCAAGAGCAAGACTCCGTCTCTACTAAAAAAAAAAAAAAATAGAAAAACATTAGCCAGGCAACTAAAAATAGAAACAAAAAATGAGCTGGGCGTTGCGGTGCCCTGCTGCAGCTGCTCAGGTCTCAGGGTGGAGAGTGAATTCCCCAACATGAATTCCCTGTCTAGTGCAATACCCTCATGGGGTCTCCGAATCATTGCCCATGCTAGGTCCGGGTTCATGGGGGTAGAGGAGCTCTCCCATGGTTTAGATTGCAGCAGTCAACAGCAGGGATATGGACGCCAAAGCTCTCCCACTTACCCTTTCCCTGCAATGCTGCGACCCTGCACGCTCCCAGCCGATTTCAGCCAAGCCGGCCACTTGCTTCCTTCTCCTTCTGTGTCTCAGGCATTTCCCATGAATCTTCCATTGAACTCTAATGTTCTCTCCTAGATATTCTATTTGAGTTAGGATTATTTATTCATAATTTTGGTCCTTTCTGGAGATCGTGGATGTCTGATGTCTCTAGTCAGCCATCTTGAACCATCTACCTCTGAGACACTTTTTAACAGCCTTTTTGCTCAGCCTTTGGGCCTCTCAGTCCCTCTTTTAGAAATCGGCATGCATTGTAAGAGAAAGAGCTGCCCCAAACGCCATACTCAGCTTCCTTGGTTTCTATCCTCCCCTAGATCCTAACCCAGTAATTTCTCACTCTCTTATTAGCTGTCTAGTACTTTCAAGCAGACTTAAAAAATATTTTGTTTTGTTTATTGTCCTCAGCAGGAGGGTTGAATTAACTGGTCCTTCATTAATAGAATGGGAAGTCTTATATAATCTAGATTTAAACAAACAGCTCCCTAAATGGATAAATAATTTAAAAGATTTTTTGCAAAGAAGCTGGGTCTGGAGATTTCCCTGATAACACCAATTTAATTGAACAAGAAAGGGCAGAGCTGACGTTTTTCTAGTTCTTCATATAAGCATTTCTTCGGCTACATTACCAGAGAAAGCAATGTGCAAAATAATCTGGCCAAAAAATTGTGAAATTATTCAGATAAATGTGATCTTCGAACCATAAATAGGAAGTAACCATGTTTAATGTTATAAGTAGAGCATTTTGAAAATGGATATTTGGAAAATTTTCAATGGTTATGTGATTTTATTGCCCAAAACTCACTGAGTATGTCCCTTTAAAAACTCTCATTTTTACATACTTAACTTGGAAACAAATTTAAACCTTTTAAAAATGATAAATATACAGTTCTAGAGGATTTTCAATGCATTTTTTATTAGTTTCTATGGACAACTAATTGACATTAGGAAAGATAAAAATTTACTGGCCAATTTTTATTGGAAACTTTATCTAATTGATGAATAGGGTTGAAAAACAAGTATCATACTTTAGTGAGATGAGCCAGTAAAGCTCTTATCTCTTGTTTCAATCAAGGTATTTTTGAGAGGTAATCTTTGCCGTGTCCAATAGCTATTAAAACCAAACATCAAAATAACTGAATTTAGAATCAAACCTTTTATTTAAAAGGGATTAAAAAATAGTGAAGCATATTCAATCACATAGCTCTCATCAAAATATTATTAATAAAAATTTCAAAAGGGAGAGTAAAATGATTTTTTTTTTTTTTTTTACACAAGGTCTCACTCTGTTGCCTGGGCTAGAGTGCAGTGGTATCATCATAGCTCACTGCAACTTCAAACTCCTGGACTCAAATGATCCTCCTTCCTCAGCCTCCTGAGTAGCTGGAACTACAAAGTGTGCGCCACCACGCCTGGCTAATTTTTCTATTTTTTTTTTTTTTTTTTTTTTGAGACAGAGTCTCACTTTCTTGCCTGGGGCGAGTGCCGTGGCGTCAGCCTAGCTCACAGCAACCTCAAGCTCCTGGGCTCAAGCGATCCTACTGCCTCAGCCTCCCAAGTAGCTGGGACTACAGGCATGTGCCACCATGCCCGGCTAATTTTT
>CAUYSK010109310.1:0-46467 GCA_963575035.1 Avahi laniger | reverse complement strand
GAAACTTAGGCCTATTTCAGGAAATTCAGCTTGTCATGGAGTCACTCCTGCTCTTACTCCTATATTTAACAAACAACTAAAAGCAAGCACGGTTATAGAAGCAAATGGCATTAGTTACAATCAAAGAGAACACATTTTTTTTAATCTCAAACAATTTATTTCACACAAAACAAAGTACATTCTCCTACTATCAATTCCTGCCTTTCAAGTTCTGCCTTCAGTCTTGGGTCTCCAGCCTGCTGGCCCACCCTGCAGGTATGGGACGTGTCAGCCTCCCTGCTGGCATGAGCAAATTTCTTCAAATAAATCTCTTTATTTTTCCTGTCCATTGGTTGTTTGTCTGGAGCACCCTGACTAATACAAGCGCGATGACTGTGCGGATGATATGAGCTCTGAGCTGGGTGTGGAAGTGCGCTGTCGCCGTGCCGGCCTGCCCACGTGCTGGGCAGCGCTGCCCTGTCAGGCCCGGACAGGGAGCTGCGCCGGTCGGTCAACAGGCAGATGAAATATTGTGCATGGTCCATGGCTCCGGGGGATGGTTACATTTCAAAGAGGAATGAGACAAACACGAATTTGCTTAATAGTCCTTAAATGGACCATAAAGTCTCTGCTTTCATACTCTGTAACACGCATCTGCCTCCTTTCAACAAGCTGGCACAAGTCGCCTTTGCCCGCAGAGTCCTAGCGCAGATGCGGCTTCATTGCTTCAGGGCGTGCTCCACCCTCAAATTCCTCAGGCGGCTGCCATTCCAGGGCCGTGTTGAATGAGAATAGCGCCACTCCAACCGCTGGAACCAAACCGGGGAGGCCAGGAGCTTGCACTGGGGAAACAATCAGGGCAAGAGAGGTAGGGCGGAGGGTGGATAAAACCCCCGTGGCTGTGCCCCAAGCCTTCTGCCCCTGTGACTAGCTTGACGACCAGAGCAAGGGGACATGGGAAGCACCGCAGGCACACTGAGCATGCCTCACACTGGCTTGAGAGTCAAAGGCCTGTCACCTTCAAGGAGCCAGGACAGATGTCTCGGTCGGAAGTACCAGTGAGCAATTCAAGGGGCAGGGATTCGGCCCACGGGAGAAGGAACTTCATCAGAGACACAGCCTACTCCAGGGACGACACTCTAGGCTCATGCCTGCTGGGCCCCAACACGTACAGATGAACTTGCTTTGGTTTAATTGGCCAAGATGAGAGTCCTTCAGGGTCAAAGGACACCTGAGACCAGTGGTGCAGACCTCGCGAGAATCACCTGGAGGGCTGCTTAAAAGGCCCATTGTTGGTCCCACTCCCAGAGGTTTCGATTTAGCAAGACTGGAATGGAGCTGGAGAATTTGTGTCTAGCGAGTTCCTAGGTGATGCTGAAGCTACGGATCCAGGGACGGTACTGCGAGAACCACTGCCAAAGACCACGAGTTTCCACCTCTGGCTGATTTCCAAGTCACCTGGAGAGCTCTTCTAAGGGTACAGATTCTTGGGCTCTTTTGCCAGCATACAGAGCCAGTGGTCTGGTAACTGGTTTAAAAAGCTCCTCAGGTGATTTTGAGGCAGCATCTGGTTTAGAGTTCTGAATTGAGAAACCACATCCTAGACTCATGGATCTTAATCTTTATGGTATCGTGGATCCTTTTAAGCATTTGATAATAACTATTGACACCCCCCAACTGCATATGAACACCAAAACATAACAGCGTGTATGCTGTTTAGAGAAATTCATGAGTTTCTTGAAATTCACCCAGGGACTCCAGGTGAAAACAGCAAACCCAGAGAAAAAGATATTTGATAATCCTGATTTTAACTTAAAAAGCCTAAACCATATATAGAAGTTAATCTTGTCCCAATGCTGTTGTGGCTTAGAGTAAGTGGTACAAAATGCAGAAGTAGTCTAAACGTCCATCAGAAAGGCCCTCATTCTACCAACATAGGACATTTGATCCCCAATCTGTGTGTGACTCTTCCAGCTGCATTAAGATTTTCTTTAACCAGGGTAAATTCAACAAAGATTTATTTTTATAAAAATATAAACAAACTCAGGCCATCTGATCTCAAAGCCCGTGGTTCCGCCCTCCCCCCCCCCCCCCCCCCCGTTATACCACAAGTACTAAACTAGGCAGATCTTTAATTATTTAATAGCTATGATTAAACTGTTGAACTATAGTCAAAGGACGTAATTTAAAAAGAAAATTATTGTGTTCACATTCCCAACACTGTGCTGAAGGGGAAGCTAAGAAGAAAGAGCCTCGTATTCTGGTCAGGGAAAAGGGATTCAGCGACAGGCAGCGACTAGAAGACAGTCAGTGACAGAAGGAGAGAACCGGGGCTGCAGTCTAAGCGCAGGCTGGGTAGCGCCTGATGGCTTCCTGGCAGAGACCGTGGCTGGCCTTACAGGCCAGGGAGGGCTGGTCAGCTGGAGAAAAAGGAGCTTTAAGTGTGTCTTTTCCTCTTGCCAAGTCTGAGGTTTCCTGTCTGGGCAACAAGGGGGTAAGCAAGACCCCCCTAAAGGCCTTTCAAGCTCTTAAGTTCCATGACTGTCTAGGGGAATAGCATAAGCGAAGGCCCCGAGGTTGGATTGGGTCACAATAAATTAGTTGTTTGTCTCAGAGTCTTGTCTGCTCAGAACAGTGGATGCCTTCAGGGACTTAGAGAGGAAAAGCTAAGACTCCTGAAATGCTAAAAAGATTGCAGTTGGTGCTATAGGCAGTGGGAGGAAGGTCCTAGAGGAAGGAAGAAGTAATACAATTAATCCAAATTTCTAGGAATGGAGCGAGGAGGGGACAGAAATCCGTATGCAAGCTGTGTTCAATGTTTTCTGTTCTCCTCTCTGCCCAGATCCGTTCTCTGTCCTGCTCTGTGCCAAGAATCCCCCTGAGGACAACATCCAGGGACTCTGTCTTAATCTGTTTTCTTTCTTTTCTTTTTTCTTTTCTTTTTTCCCCTCCCTTCCTCTCTCTCTCTCTCTTTCTCTCTCCCTTTCTGTTCTTTTGTTTTGTTTTGTCTTCTTTTCTTTTCTTTCACATAGAATCTCTCTCTACTGCCCAGGCTGGAGTGCAGTGGCCCAATCATAGCTCACTATAACCTGGAACTCCTGGGCTCAAGCGATCCTCCCACCTCTGCCTCACAAAGCACTGGGATTATAGGCATGAGCCACTGCACCTGGTCTTGTCTTAGCCTGTTTTCTATTGTTGTAACAGAATACCACAAATTGGGTAATTTATAAAGAAAAGTTTATTTGGCTCACGGTTCTGGAGGCTGCAAAGTCCAAGAGCACAGTGCTGGGATCTGCTTGGCATCTGGTGAGGGCCTTCTTGCTGCGTCAAAACACAGCAGAAGGCATCATGTGGCAAGAGAGCCAGAGAGAGCTTGCTTTTATAACAAAGCTACTCCCACGATAATAAATCCACTCCTGTGAAGACACTAATTCCTTCCTGAGGGCAGAGGGATTAAGTTTCCAATACATGAACTTTTGAGGGACGCATTCAAACCATACCAGACTCCCTTGCTAAAGGGAGGCACAGCAGAAAAGGGAGGAGAAAATAAGATGGGAGTATTTATTTTCCCACTACCCCTTTTCCCCGCTTCCACCTTGCTGAGCTCAGGTGCTGACTGCATTTCTCAACTTTGCAGCGGGTGGTTAGCTCTGCTAGTTCCAGCCAGGCTGTCCGCTTCCTTTTGCTTCTCTTCAATTCCTGCTGTAGCTAGTCCTTGCATGTCCTTAATCTTGTGTTGCCAGAAAAAAGAAAATAGAGAATGTACAGTTAAATTTACATTTCAGATAAATAATGAATAATTTTTAGTATAAGTATGCCCTAAATATTATAGCTTTAAGTATACCTATAAGTATTTGCCCTAAAAAAAGTATTCATTGTTTATATGAAATACAAATTTCTCTGAGCATCTTGTATTTTTATTTGCTAAATCTGGTCCTGCTGCCTTCATTCCGTTAGGCCTGCCCACATTCTGTAGTACTCTCTTCGTTGCACGTTTTCAGCAGAACCCTCTGACAGGTCTTCCATTTCAGGTTGTTTCCAACCTACATGCAACAAGCCCCCCGATTTCTGCTGAGGTTCTTGGTGTTGCAATAGCAGCAGGCCCTACCCTCACTGAGGTGAGCTTCACCAGGGCCCCAATCCCCAGATGCCTGAATCTGCTGGCATGCACCCCCTCCTCCAATGCACAATGCCCAGAGGCTCTGAGGGCAGCCTCCTGTGTGATTCATGAGGCACCAGGTTGGACTGTGCCTGAGAACAACAGCTGACCCTGACTTGGGCTCCCCCACAGGCCTCGACATCTGTGGAGAGATCCTTACCGTACCTGAAGCATAGAGCTGGCGATGGGGCAGGGCGGTGGGGCAGCCCAGGCTTTGCAACACGGCAGACTTACTTACACTGGAATCTAGCTTCTGCCACTCACTGGCTGGGTGGCCTTGACTGCTCTGAGCTTTGCTTTTCCCATGAAAATTTAGAGATTCACTCACACCCCCACCCCATCCTGAGTTGTTAAGAGGAATAGAGATCATTAGTGTAAAAATTTTGGCATGCAGGCGGTAAACTCAAACTAGTAATTATCGTAATTACAGTTAGTTGTATGTGTCTGTCTGCCCTGGAGACTGAGTTCCTAGGCCAGCCCATACTGTACCCATTTCTGTCTTCTTAACATCTGGCCTGGGGGCCGGCCGAGGACAGTGTTCAGAAATGTCAACAGGATGTGCACTTAACTGAGCTGGCCATCCGATAAAGGTCATGGTAGGGGCAGAACAGTGCTGTCACTGTGAGAGGAGCTTCTGGGAAGGATGGGCTCATTGCTAGGGGTAGCATTCAGACCTTCAAAGGCCCCCAGCAGAACTCTGAAGCACAAGTGTGACACACAGCAGAGTCAGTGTGATCATTTTGATGATTTTTTTCCAGTTATCAAGCCCCCTCCCCTCCTTTTTTGTGCATGTGACCTAGCTTTGCTGATGCGTTAAGTATAGACTTTGTCTATTTGTCACATGATCCAGCACTGGGAAGTGGGGCTGGGGCAGGGGCCTCTCCCGAGACAGCATTCAGACTTCCCCACAGCCCTCTGGCACCTTCTGCTTCTCAGGAGTGCCAGGACGTCTCCTCAGGGCCACAACCTGGCAGAACCAGTCTGGTCTTGGTGTGCCCTGGCCAGACCTCAGGGGTTTCGATGTGGACTGTAGAAGGGGTGGGGTGAAGGGGCCCATTTAGGAAGTCCAGAAGTTCAGCTCAGACATCCCTACCCCCAGGTGACAAGGGGCTTCTGAGGCCCCCCCGGAGCTCACTACTGGGGCCAGGCAACTCCTGGTTTGGCACAGGACTGGGTGTGGTCTCCATCGCAGACCACCCAGCACAGGCCTCATCCGGCTTTGCAAAATAAACAGTTAACACCACCTGGCCACAAAAGGCCAGAGGCCCTCCTGGCCTCAGACCTCCAGGGCGCCCCACGTCCCCACCTCCGTGAAGTCTGATGCTTGGAATCTGGCTAGGCCTCCAGTGGAGACCAGGGAGGATCAGAACCACTTCTCAAATCCAAGGGCCCATCCCTCTGTCATGGGGATACAAGCCACGGACCCACCCCTGCATTCCAGATGTGGTTCTGCAGAGAGGCAGAAGGAAGGGGAGGAAAGCTGGGAGGAAGCTGCCTGTGTTACCCCATCAGAGGCTGAGCACTTTGAGGCCAAAACATTGCGTAGCGGGATAATTTAAACTAAGGCCCTAGATGAAGTCTCTTGCGTGGACTAGAGGTATTGTGTTTTGCTTTTCTTTCTGCTTAAAGGATGGTACTTTATTAGAACAATCAGAACTACCCTACACTACACTATAAAAGCTGTTCTGGTGTAGCTCAGTGCAGGACCCTCTGGCAAACTGAGAAAGTGTTTCAATAAAGTCAAGAGTTACAGGGTCCTGTAGGTCAGCAGTCCCCAATCTTTTTGGCACCAGGAAGCGGTTTCATGGAAGATAATTTTTCCATGGTGGTGCGGGGGAGGTGATGGGGTGGTGGAAGGCGGAGCTCAAGCGGTGATGCCAGCGATGGGGAGCGGCTGTAAATACAGATGAAGCTCCCTTGCTCCTCACCTACTGCTGTGTGTGCTCCCTCTCGCCTTGTTTCCTAAGTTTCAGGGAGGGCAATTTTTCCACAGATGGTGGGGTGGGGGTGCGATGGAGTTCTGTGGCCCAGGGGTTGGGGACTGTAGCCGTAGGCCACTGAGGGAACCAAGGACATTTTGGGGATGCTTTCGAGGCTGACATTTAGGGTGATGGACTTAAAAATCTGTTATGACTCGGCCAGGAGCCATGATGTACGGACCTGAGTTCTCCCTGTTAGGTAGTTTTTAGCAATGGTCACATGTCAGGAGCCAGAGGACCTGAGCTCAGGGCATGGTTTTAGGTGGGCTGCAGCTCTGAGGGTGAGGGCAGCTGTGTGGCTTCAGACCTGCAGGAGAGTGCCTGGGGTCTCACTGACCATGATTGAAGCAGCCATCCCTATGCCCAGCCATCTCCCTGAAGTGCATGAAAAGCGTCTCCTGGACCTCTTTAGGTGTCTAGAGGATTCTTTGAGAGATGCGTCTCATCCTTTTTCAAAGGGTGGCACAGACCCTCCATCAGCCTCACCAGCTTGAGGAAGGACCCTTGAGATCATCTAGTATGCTTGTGTCTCCCCTGACCAATTCGTGAATTCTCTTTCTCTACAGTGGCTTCTCCTCCCAACCCTCCTTGCTCTCTCAAGTTGGGGGTGCTGGTTATATTCTACCTGCCACCCCTTCTTTGCCCTGATCTGCCCTGGGATGCTGAACAACCAAGGGAACTTTACACCTGAGTCAACTACAACCTGGAAGCTGAGCGTTTGCTCATTTCCACCTGACAAGATTGTTCTAGATCCAGCTCTGTTCTCAAATGTCACCTCCCCCTGCAGACTCCTTTCCTTCCCAGAATTAATTATGGATCATGCTCCCTGGGTGTTTGGGGATGTATCACATTGTGTTAGTGGTTTATCTGCCAAACCCCATCTCCCCACCTCCCTGCCAGGCCCCAACAAGACTGAGAGCTCTTTAAGGACAGAAACCATGTCTCATTTACCGCTCTGAGCTGTAAGAAAATGGTTAAGTATACAGATTTAATTTCCATAGGGCCTTTGGAAAATGTCTCAATATTTAATTATAAGTATACGGAATTTGTTTTCCTGGGATGGTCTTGCTCCAGATCAAATAGTGAAGTCACACAGTGTAGGGCCAACACTGGGGAGGGGTTGCTGTATGTCACTTTAGCTCGCTGTGCTCCCATTTTATGCTAGGGATGGGCAGAACCATCTCTTGGACTGTTTTAACACCAGCCTCTGGCTTCTGTTCACCTGATTCATCCCTGCCTTGAGGCTGCTGATTGCCGAAGGCAGTAAGAAGAGCAAAAGTGCTGGAGAGAAATGAGAACGAACACACACTAACATGTGTCTTTCACGTGGCGGCACCGTGCTAGGGAATTTGTATCAGCTCCGTATGTTGCTTGAGAAGCTGGTATATTGTCTACTGTTTGGTGCAAGGTTCTATGTATCAAGAACTGGGAAGGGTTAGATGTTTTATCCTACTAGCAATCTGGTAACTTAGCCTGCCCCGGTTTCACGGAAGCTGACAGAAGACAGGAGACTCCTAGATCAGAGACAAAAAGTTTTATTACCCACAGCGCAGCAGGCAGCATGAGTTTCACGGTTGCACTGGTTCCCCTTGCCCTGCGAGTCCCACAAGGGCGAAGCAGAGGGGCCCAGGTAGATGCCACACATGCAGCGGATTTATTTCACAGCCAAGGAACCACAAGCCTGGGAAGCTCCAATTTTTTATAATTAGCTAAAAGCAAACCTGCTGAAATTTAACCCCGGGAAGAGGAATGATCTTTATTACATTGGACAGTGAACAAACTTGGCCTCTGCTCTAGAGGGAGACACTGCCTTGGAATATCCCTGTTCATTATACAAACATCCTTGAACAAATGGTCCAGAACAAAAGCTGCACTCGTGAGATGTGCAGAAATGTGAAAGACCAATGGCAACTGTCTCCCAATACTCTGTGTTAAATCGGGGCCAGGGTTTGGGAAGCTGCTTTAGAGGGGATGGCGAGAGAGGGTTTCTCTGAGCTGAGGTCTGCAGGAGGGGAGGGAGACGACCTTGAGAAAGATTAGGAAAAAGAAGTGAAGGTGGTCCAGGCAGAAGGAACCGCAGGCCACAGAGTGAGAGAGGAGAATAAACTTGGCCTGTTGAGGCCTAATGGAGGCAGGTGGTTGGATGGGAGAGAGTGAGGCTGAGTGGTCCAAGAGCAGAGTGAGGTGAGGAGGGAGGGGGACCCAGATCACAAAGGTGTTTGGAGGCCTTGGTAAGGGATTTGGATTTCAGTAAGAGACATTCACAATCTGATTTGCTTTTTAAATTTACCATTTTGTAGAAGGACTTTCAAATCGGGTAGACAACTCATCTCAGATTACCTAGAATTTTCTCAATTTTAGCACTAGAAGTTCTATGTCCTGAGAAATCTCTCAGTCCTGAGCAAACTGGGACACAGCTCATCTGAAGTGTATAGTAGGTGTGAGTCCTGGTCCACATTTAGGTCTTTATTAAAAGTCACTTTATTCCCAGGAGCTCAGCCTAATTCTTCCTTAAGCCCCTTCCTTCCTGAATGGTCATTATTGAGACCCCTTCCCCTTTTAGGATCACAGGGGAGTCCCTATTTGGCACTTTGAAAACATGGCAAGGGCCTCTAGCTGGCATTATTACAACAGGTGCCCTGACTGTTTGAGCCTAGCATGGTCCCTTCAATGACTCTGCCTAGGCAGCAGGAAAAGTCCCCTTCCTTCGCAGCCCAGGTTGCCAAGTCCTCTGATCTGAGCACCTCCTAAAGCCTCTTCCCTGAAGTCTTGACCAGGTCCCTCACTGCTCTCAGGAGTCAAGAAACTCTCTCCCTTCCCAATCTTGGAAAATCTTGTCTCTCATCCCTGCCACAGCATCCAGACACACACCTGTCTCCCCACGCCCTCCAGGGCACCTAGCCAAAAGTCATTCTAGATTCCGGCTGCAAAAGCTGAGACACTGTCAGGCTGCCTTACAGCCTGTCTATGATTCTAGGAACCTGTGATTATGAAACCTGTCTACTTGCTTGAAAATTGAAATGCAGGGTGGGGGAGTGAGCCAAAGAAGGGAGAATATGGAGAGAACTTTGCAGGGGATTTTTATGCCACAAGCAGAGGCAGAGAGACAAGTTAGGAAGCTATGGCATACTCCCGGTGACAGAAAATGGTAGCTGGGATCGGAGAGATGGCCGTGGAGATGGAGACAAGGGGACACTTGTAAAGTGTATTTTGGAGGTAGTACATGCTAATGGAGGCAGGAGCTGAGGGGACAGAGGCACTCGGGGATCATGTCCTGGGTAATCCTTTTGGCTTGAGCTTCTGCTGTAAGTAACTTCTGTCTGGTTTGGAGACCAAGGGCATGTGCCCACTCCCGACAAGAACACACGGTAGTTGCTGTATTTCTGCCTTGAGTGAGAAAGTCCGAAAGGAGGAATGGGGTTGGGCTGTCCATCTGGGGGACTGCTCTGCCACCTGAGGGTGACAGGTATACAAGCCACTGTCGACACTTTTATATCTCAGAAGCTCTAAGAGGCCTTGGTTATATTTGTCTTTTGGAATGTGGCCCCTAACAACACGATGCAAGGTAGTGATGATCTAAGCTATACTTTTCTCAAAACTACACAAAAGCATACTTAAACCTCTTATAAACGTTCAGAAAATAAAGATGATTTTAGTTTTAGGTTATACTGAAAAAATAAAGCCTGGTACATTTATAAAGACAGCTAGACCAGTGGGACAAACTCCTTTACTAACTTTTCCCCTTTGATATTCTTGGGAGTCAGTGGTTGGTTCTTCACTGGTTCTTGAACCATGAGATGGTGGTTTTCTGGAAAGATGAGAAAGGAAAGGAAGAGGGGAAGGAAACTATTAAAGAATCCCCAACCCCCCAAAAAGCAACTCCAACAAAACAAACAGAAACTCAAAGGCCCCCTTTACAGCGTGCCTCTGGGTTAAATAAGTCAGTGGCCCTGGCTGTGGCCGTGGCCGTGGCTGTGGCCTTGGATTCTTTCTGTTCACTGTTTGGAAAACAGCTCTCGGGGGAGTGCGTGGGGTGTTCAGGGTGAGCTGGGGGAGCAGGGAATCAGATCAGTCTAGAGCCTGGGAGAAAGTCGGGAAGTGGGAGAAGGGGAGGAGGCTAACAGGGGCCTGGGAAAGAGGACAGAGGCTGCAGGATTTGGAATCACAGAGCGACTGTCAGCCTTTGCTAACTGCTACCAGATGCTGAGCCTGAATTTGCAACACATGCTGGCTTTTTTTTTTTTAAGCAAATCACTATTATTGTGGAGTCAGAATCTTAAAGAGCTGGGAAAGCGAAGGGATCCCTTGTGCCCCCTCACAGTGATTTCCTCTGCAGGGCCCCTGTGAGGAGGAGGTCTCTTTACGCTGATCTGCAAACCCAAAAAAGGTCAGGGAAGTATGTAGTTTGTAGCCAGAAAGAGATTTCACTGGGTAAGCTTCAAGGCCTGGGAACCTAAGTCATCTTCTCCATTCTCGAGCCAAGAAGGACGCAGCCCAGGCTCAACCACAAATTGGAAAAAGGGCCGCTCGGTGGAGACATGGTGCTGCTTGGCTAACGCAGCCTCACCCTGGCCCTCTGAGCTGCAGCCTTATCTTCTCTGGGCCCTGGCCCAGGCTGTCCGCCCGGCAACCGAGGGGTGAGTCGCACTCCTGGATTCCGTCCACGCCCCTCGGAACACGTCTCTGGCCTCCACCCCTGCCCAGCCCCACTTGCTATTGCTTTTGTTTAGAATGCCTGCCCCTGTGTCTGCAGCCGTTTGGTGGGAAGGCTGATTCCCATCCAAGTTCTGATCAGTGGAGCTTGGATATAAAGCCAAGGCTGCTTCTGTACATACCATAGAATAAAAAAAAAATACAAAAGAATATAGAGTGAAATAAAAAATAAGCTTTCTTTCTTCCCTATTCTATGGCCTTTTGGTTCCCCTCTTAAGAGGCAAGCTCCTCCTTTCCCATACCAATTTCTTACAACCATAAAACCCACATGTACAGTCATGTGCTGCATAACAACATTTCAGTCAACAGTGGACCACATATATGAGCAACAGGCTACACCATACAGCCTAGGTGTGTAGTAGGCTGCAGCATCTAGGTTTGTGTAAGTGCGCTCTATGATGTCCACACAATGATGGAATGGCCTAACAATGCATTTCTCAGACCATATCCCCATAGTTAAGCAATGCGTGACTGTATTTTTTAAAAAATTATAATGGTAGGATATTTTAAATACTGTTTTATATCTTTTTTTAACTTAATAATATATCTTGGAGATATAGTCATCTTAGTACATATAATATAGTGAGGCCTTTCTTTTTCAGTGGCTGCATAGCATTCCATTCATACCTGTGATGGTTGATTTTATGTGTTAACTTGGCTGGGCCATGAGATGCCCAGATACTTGTTCAGATGTTATTCTGGATGTGTCTGTGAGGATGTTTTTGGATGAGCTTTACATTTAAATTGATGAACTTTGAGTAAGCAGATTGTCTTCCATAATATGAGTGGGCCTCATCCAATCACTTGAAGGTCTCAACAGAACAAAAAGTTGACCTTCCCTCAGCAAGAGGGAATTCTGCCACAGACTGCTTTGCGACTTGAACTGCCACATCCACTCCTTCCTGGGTCTCCAGCCTGAATGAATGCCTTTGAAGTTGGACTGCAGCCTGCTGGCCTACCCCATCAGATTTTGGGCTTACCAAGCCTTCACAATCATGTAAGCCAATTCCTTAAAATAAATCTCTTTTGAAATACACACACATACGCACACACACACACACTCACACACATCCTATAGTTCTGTTCCTTTGGAGAACCCTGACTAATACAATACCATAGTCTTTTTGACCAGGACCCCATTAACGAACACTTAGGTTTTTCATTTTTCTGCTATTACATACAATGCTGCAATGAGTATCCTTGCATAGATGTCATTATGCACACACCAAGCCCATGTTTTAACCACCATGGTATTTTGCTTCAGCATGTAGGAATTTGGAAAATTCTCACCCCAAGCAATAACCAGGCTAGCTTGGGTATGTCTTGCTACAAATCTTTCCCCACCCCCAATTTATTTTTTATTTTTATATATTCATGGAGTACAAGTACAATTTTGTTACCCAAATCATATTTTTAATGTCATTGTTCATCAGGGAAGTACAAATTGCAATCATAATGAATATTCTTACTTACCCACTGGAAGGGTTAAAATTGTCAAGCCATACTGTATTAAGTGTTGGTGAAGATACAGAGCAACAGGAAGTCACATACCCTCCTGGTGGACATATATTATAAAATGCAACAACTACTTTGTGAAAAAGTTTGGCAGTTTCCTAAAAGGATAAAATATACCTGTGATATAACCCAGACATTCCATTCCTAGATATTTTCCCAAGAGAAATGAAGGCATATGGCCACACAAAGACTTGTACACAAATGTTCATAGCAGCTTTATTTGTAGTAGCCAAAAACTAGAAACAACCAAATGTCCATCAACCAATAAATAGATAAGCAATTTGTGCAAAGTCCATATGGTGGACTATTACATGGCAGTAAAAAGAAATGACCTACTGATTTGTGCAACAAAAGATGAGTATCAAAATAATTATACAGAGTAAAAGAAACCGGACAAAACGTGTGTAAATATTAATACTGTATGATTTCATTTATATAAAATTCTAGAAAATGCAAATTAATCTATAGTGACAGAAAGCAATTCAGTCGTTTCCTAGGAACCAAGTGGGGGACCCAGGAAACTTTGGGGGTGACGGATATGTTCACTCTCTTGATTGCGATGACCATTTCACAGATGTGTACATATGTCAAAACTCACCAAATTGTACACTTTACATGTAGCTAATTGCATTTCAATTATATATCAACAAAACTGTAAAACTCTTATTTTGAACATCAAAAGGTGAATAATAATGCTTTTTTTCCTTTTTGTAGGTCTTCTAGAACAATCTTAATCGCCCTTATGTAAATGGATGCCTCAGGCATACTAGAGATAATGTCACATACTCAGAGAGGCAAAAGAGAAAAGCACATGAATAGTTTTCCAAAATATCAGCCCAGTTACAAATTTACATTGTGAGGGTGCCGCTCACCCCAACTCTGTCCTTCAGCCTCATCACCCACATCTCCCCAAGACCAGCTGAGCTGCACCACGCTGAACTTGTAGCTCCCAGACACACCAGCTTGCGGTGACGGCAAGCGTAGAGCAGGCAAAGCTGGAACCGGCTGTGAAGTCTGCAGAGCAGGAGCGACAGGCCTGAGGGTGTCCGAGGCCCTAACGCTCTTCCCCGCTCTGAACTAAGCACACCTTGCCTGGCCCCAGGCTGTGGAGGAGAAAGATGAGTCAATACCACAGGGCACTGCAAGATGCCAGCGGAGAGGCCAGCACTCCTCACCCTTGGCAACCTGAGCAGATGCCCACCTGCCAGGCCCAGACAGGCTCTTGGCAACTGCCCAGATGATGGAGCACCCTGCAGGGGAGGGCCGAGCGGGTTCTCCAACAGCAGCTGGCCCAGGCCTCCTTCGTGGCTACATACTAGAGAGGCCGGCGCTTTTTTCAAAGTCTCATGCTCACTGTGGCTCCGCAAGCCCAGAGCCCTGCGGCCTGAGATTGTTTGGAAGCAGAAAGCTCGGGCAAACTTTGCATGTAGTCTTCACTGACATCCATTGTTCTTGGTACCTGAGACCCCCTCACTCCCCATCCCAGCCCACTCCTAGCCCCCCAGGTCCCAGCAGAAGGGTCTGGGCTCATTATGCCTCTCTTAGAGTTCAGAGGCCAATATTCTCCACTTTACGAACTGTGCAAAGGAGATTAACACATCCTGCCCATCCCCTGCTCACCCAGTAGGGACAAACATTAACGGAAATTGCATTATTTATTATTTTTGAAAATTACAGTCCAGGTGTTTGGCAAGTTGATATTTATAGGGTGAAGAGAGAGATGTTTAAAAGCTGAGATCCTGAAAACAAAAAGGCAAAGGACCCTGGGTTCTCTGATTTCACTGGCCTGAGATCCCCTCTTCGGCCCAGGGCTCGCCGCAATGTCCTATTTGCAGGATGGCTGGAGCTCACAGACACAGGACCTGGTGTTCCCGGGAAACTCACTCACGTGGCTACACTGGCTGTTTATCTTGATTTTAGAGGTTCGGCACAGCTGTTAAATTGAATGGTGAAGGTGGTGGAATATTTCATTCTCAGGAAAATGTATTTAGAAGATCCTACCATGAAAAGTAACATAGGGTAAACTAAATACACAAAGAATTCCAAGATCAAGTACTTGTGAGGTATTAAAAAAACCACCAAAGGCAAAAGAGTTTAGGAGCTTTATTTTACCTTGCCCAGAATGAGAGTAGGGGCAAATTCATTCCGCCCCGTTTGGAAATGTTTGACACTCACAGTCAAGGTCACGAGGGCCTGGCTGGAGAATGAGGGGCCAAGTTTCACCCTTTTCAGAAATAACTAGAGACTACAGACCAGACACGGGGTGCTCCTCACCCACGATGTTTGGTAGAACAGTGCATTGATCGGGTCCAGCCGGAGAAACAGAACCAGCAGGAGGGGACATATAAGGCTGTTGGGACGGGCTGAAGCTGTTGTCCGCAGGTAGCATTTCTTCTTCTACAAGGAAGAAGAACTTCTAAGACCCAGATTATCCAGAATAATCTACAATATTTTACTTAAGCCAACTGATTATAGACTTTAATCACATCCACAAAATACCTTCACGGCAACACTGAGATTAATGTTTGAATAAATGAAGACTGCTACTCAATCAGACTGACACTTAAAAAAGCCATCACAACAGATTTGACCTTGGGCCTCTGTCTGCACTGTTCCCACGGGTCCTCTGCAGAAGTCTGGTGGACCAGCAGGTGAGGCGGCAGCTGGCACAGCAGAGGGATGAGCCCTAGCACAAATTATTAGGCCCCACTCAGCCACACACCTGTGGGACTTTACACGCCAGAATCCCAGGAAGCCAGAGCACGAGAGCTGGGTGAGCCTTCAGATGCTCCTCATCAAACTCTCCCGTGTCCATTGAGAAAACTGAGGCCCCCATCAATGAAAAGCCAAGACCAGCTAGAAAAGGGATCATGGTTTCCCATCTGCAAGAATGGGGAAAGGAATTGGAAGGCCGAGAGATGAGGAGGGAAGGAAAACGGCCTGATGGACAAGATACTCAAACTGCAGACCTGGAAGCAATCCTGGGGCTTCCCTAGTCCATCCCCTTATTGCACAGATGGGGAAACTGAGGACTTACACAGGGGAGGGACTGATTCAAGGTCACTCTGTGATTTGACGGTAGAACTGAAATCGAACCCAGGCCCACGCCTCCTGCGACAGTGCTTGGTTCCCACTGCCCACCCAGCCCTCCTGCCCTCCCAGGGAGCTGGGGACAGTAAAGACTGCCTCTCTTACCCTGGCATTTGGAGGTTGGGTCTTTACCCCAACATTTTCTTGGAACAGAAGAATCAATTCATTGATCTGCATAATTCGTTTAGGAACCAGAGGGCTTGGGGACTGTGCCATGAGAACAACTCCAGTGCCCGTCGCTACCTGTCAAACCCAACTACCTCTGTCCTGTGGCCACAGGTGACCCCCCAGCCTCAGCCAGGGAAAAGCTGGTGGCTCCACACAGAACCCCAGTTCTCACCCCCAGAGGGATACATGGCTCAGGACTGGTGTCCTGTGGGTGGTGAGGCACCTCTTGTTCCTCTGCTGAGTTTTACTAATGACAATGTAGAGCATAGAGAAAAAAATCTGCTCATGGCCACCCCATAAGCTAGTGACTAAAATCCTAGTCCTCTAGCTCTCATTTCAGTGTTTTGTGAGGTTTTTTTTTTTTGCACTAATTTCCAGTTGATTTCAACTGGGCAGCTCAGCATGTAAACAATGCTCTGAAAGTGTCTTACTGCAGGTTAGTGGCCAGATGGAAGGCAGGCGGGCTTGGGAGGCCCAGGAAAGTATAATTTAGCTACTCAAACGCTTTCATTAGAGGAGAAATAATCAAGCATGGATTTGAGGCCTCATGCTTCAAAAAAATCTTACGGAGAAACACCATGGGCCTTTGGGAGAAATGTGAGCCCTGGCTGGCTGTGTAGCTGCGTAAACAGTGGTTATGACCGTGACTAATCCAAACCTCGCTCTGGGCTTTGCAGACTGCGTCAGTTCTGCCTGTGGCTCATGAAATCCCGGCTCCTTACCGAACCCTTTCAGGGAGGAGGAAACTGACACCGGTAGCAGAGGCAGAAAGCCATCCCCGATCACGTCATGCCGCTGCTGGGAGACGCCCAGTGTCACAGAAGGTCACATTTCTAAGAGGCTAATGCTAGTACCAGATGCCAAAGCTGGGCAGAATCAGGTTTGTAAGGCTCTAAAATAGCTGCTATTCTGTGCTTAAACAGTCCCTTTTTCTGCAATTCAGGGCCAATGACCCCATTTCTGGATTGCCCATCCATCAGCAAATATTTATCAAGCTGGGCTTAGCGCTAGGTGGTTTGGTATATAAAAAGATTTATAAGCATGTCCCACCCCTCGAAGAGTTCAGTCTAGCTGAGGTAGTAAGACAAACTCTGAACAGATACTGAACAGAACCAGCCCAGATGTGCTTGTGCCCAGCACGTGCCCGGCGTGGACTCTGTGCCCGCATGTGTAACGTCTTGTGAATGGCGCCCTCTGGAGTTGTGCACTGTGGCAGCTTTGGCTACTGTGGCCAAGGCTGGGGAGCTCAGAGGACAGGCAGATCCCAGTGGGCTGGGCTGGGCAGGGAAGATGGCTGCTCTGTGCCCAGAGCCCTTCTCTTCCTCTCTCAGGTGGCAGTCATTGGCTGAATCTTCTACCGATGACAAAAGGTGGGAGACCTGGGGACAGGCATGGTGAAGGGCTGGATAAAGAAAGGCGCCAGTGCCATGGGGGAGGCCCACTGACTCATCCATGCTCCACAGCTATGGGGTCTGCCATAGCATCACTGCACCCTGGCCACCAGCTTTCAGTCCTTTGTCCCCTCTACACCCCTGGGAAAGCCGCATACAAAGGTTTACGGGGCTAGTTCTTCACCCTACTTATTGATGCCACTTGTCATTTCCCATTTTTCTAACCACTCATGTGATGTGAGGCGCAAGAGGAAGGGGGCAGCCTTCCCAAGTACCTCCAGAGGGGATCTATGAGAAACAAATTTCTGTTGTTTAGAAGTCACCTGGTCTATCGTATTCCAATAGAAACCCAAATGGACTAAGACATTAGTCCAGCTTCTCCAGATGATCTCCCCAAATCCATTTCCAACTTCGTGTGGCAGTGCTGGCTAGCAGGGCTCAGAGGACCCTCACTGCACTTTTACTGTGCAAGTTTTGCAATGCCAAACTTTTATAACGCTGCATTTCCTTTTCAGGTGGACTTAGAAACAGTCAGATCATACCCATTGCTTGGAGTCTGTAGCCTTGTTTTAGTTTGTCCTTTTAAAGAAAAGTCTAGAATCTGATGCCAACAAATACTTTGATTAAAAGTATACTCCTTTTAAGTTTCTAAATTTTTTATGTTTTTACGTTTTTGATTGGGTAATACATTCACATGGTTCAACAATCAAGACACTATAACAGAGAAAAGTTTCCCTCCCACCCTTGGCCTCCAGACACCATGTACCTGATGCTCTAGCCCCTTCCAGGTAACTAATTAGTTTTTAATGTTTTTTTCCAGAATATATTTATGCAAATATACATAAATATGAATATGTATCTTGTTCTCTGTTATTTGTGTTTTTAAAAAATGTTATGTATGCATTGTTCTGTACCTTGTTTATAATATTATCTTAGAGACCTTTCTGTTTCTGCTTATACAGAGAACTTACTTCTTTCCATTAAAATGACATAACATAATTTATTAAACCCGTCCCTTCTGATGGACATTTGGATTGTCTCTAAACTTTTGCTGCTATTAACAATGCTGCAATGAATAACAGCATTCATACATCATCTCACACAGATGCACGTACATCTGTAGGATAAATTCCTGGAAATTGTACTGCAGGTCAAAAGGTGTAAATACATTCAAAATTGGTTATAGTTTGTCAAATTGCTTTCCACAGGGGTTGTGCCAGTTTACTTTCCCACTAGCAATGTGTGAAAGGGCTGTTTTCTCAGCCTTGTCTAGAGCTTGTATATCAAACTTTTGGAGTTTTGCCACACTGTGAAGTCAAAAATGGATTATAACTTAATCTTTTCGGTAACTTTTAATTTTGATATAGTTTAAAACTGGCAAAACTTGTAGGTATATACAAAGATTTGTGGATGTGTGTGTGCGTATTCTTGGTTGAGGTTTAATTGGCATTTTCCTAATTAAGAGTGAAGTTATGAGTAAAGCCAAAGAACCAACTGATGACATCATCAGCAAAACTAGACACGAAGTATCCCTACGGACCCAAAATAAAAGCAAGCGTGACAACTGCTGAGAGCAACAAGGCCTATGAGGCATCAGTCACTGTGCGGGGGACACAGAGGGAAAGCCAGTGACTGCTCATGGCTCTGCAGCTGGGGAACCTGAAATTGCCAGCAGACACTCACAGGAAGCTCAGCAGGCCACCCTAGGACAGCAGCCCAAACCGGGAAGGAGCTTTGTGGGCTCCAGTGGGTAATTTGGGGGTCAGTGCAGGTAAGTGGTCAGCAAGGTTGGAGAGTGCTGGGGCAGCCTGAGCCCTGCAAACTCCCAAAACCAATCTAAGATCCCTTCCAAGACAAAGGGCCACACTAAAGAGAAGTGCTGAGGACAGGATCCAAATTGAGCAGAACAGGGACACCGGGGATAGATAAAAGAAATGGAGGAGGGAAAGGGAGCCAACTAAAGGTGTGAGGCTGTATTTTTCAATACGTGGTGATAATGGAGCCCTAAATGCAAAAGGATGCATGCAAGAATACTCATCGTAGCCCTATTTGTAATAGCAAAAAACTGGCAACAAAAAAATCCATCAATAAGAGACTGGTTGAATCAACTATGGTGTATCCACACAACGGACTACTATGCAGCTATAAAAAGGAATGAGCAACATCTCTATTTACCGAGCAACACTCTATTTACAACTGTGGCATGATCTCTGGAATACACTGATAACTGAAAAAAAAATGAGGTGGATAAAAGTTGAGAATGCAACTATTTATCTAAAAAATGGGAGTGATAATGAAGGTAAGAACGTACATGCTTAGATTAAAATTCTTTCTAATTTGAAAAGTGTCCATGGGGGAGGGAGTGAACAGTGTAAAGAGGGACAGAGATGAAAATTGGATGTCTCTATTCAGACAAAAATACTTTTCTTATAGATTTGACTTTGGAAAGATGCCAAGTTTTTACTTATTTAAAAAAATCAAAATGAAATAAGCAGTTCTTAAAAGTTGAAGAAAACGTCAAACAAATGTAGCTGTTTATCCCATTGCTGACATAACCACACAGAGAAGAATGACTTCAGGGACTTTAGAACACAGCCCTTTGACTTTGTGCAGGGGCGGCTGTAGGTAGTCCTTCAGGTTTTACTGCCCAAAGACTCTCGCTTCCGTTACGGCAGCAGCAACAGAGTTGCTCCAATATATCCAGGATATATGGTGTTATCAGCTGAATTGTGTCCCCACCCCAAATTCATATGTTGAACCCCCAGAACCTCAGAATGTGAACTGATTTGGAAATAAGATTGTTGCAGATGTAATTATCTAAGTTAAGATGATGTCATTAGGATGGATCCTAATCCAATATAACTTGGTGTCCTCATCAAACGGGGAATTTTGGACACAGAGACACACACACAGGGAGAACACGTGAGGATGAAAGCAGAGATGTTTATACAAACCAAGAGATGCAAAAGATTGCCAGCAAACCACCAGAAGACAGGCGAGAGGAATGGAACAGATTCCTCCTCACAGCTCTCAGAAGAAACCAACCCTGGTGACACCTTCATCTGAGACTTCTAGTGGTCAGAACTATGAGACAATAAATTTGTTGTTTAAGCCACCCAGTTTGTGGTATTTTGTTATGGCGGCAATATAGATGGTTTTTCTGTTTATTTGTGTAGCCAGTGTCTTTTGCTACTCTGAAATAAATCAGGTTCCAGGAGGACCTGGGCTGCTCACCCAAATCCACTGACAAGAAGTCACACCTGCAGTACATGGTGAGTCTCTCATACTAGGAAACAAATTTGCTGGTGTTTTCCGGACTCTGCTGCTGTTTGAGCCTCACATCTTTTAGCAGCTTCTACTATGTGTTTTCTATCTCTCCCCACTGTTCTTAGTGCTCTGACTCACATTTTGAAGGCTGGGAATATCTGCTCCTAAATTTGCTGAAGATGGAATTCACTGTTTTGTTCACCCTTTTTGTTGTTTTTGTATGATTGAAAGGAGAAGAAAAAGACAGATGCTGAATCTATGGCACCACATTCATACCAGAATTCCTTACAGTTAAGATTTAATTCCATCATCGCAAGTAGTGTTTTCAGACAAGTGCATGGAAAGTACTTTTCTCATGGGGATAATTACATAGGACTTTTCATCTTCAAGGTAGTTTGCCAACTTACCAATTAATTCATCTAATACCCTGGAGTAATGAAAAATAGAAACCACACATTTAATTTGATTAGAGGAGATAATTACCAGTATCAGCAGAAAAATGCCTTGAGGGACTGGAGATGAATAATTAAATTGTGGTAGAAATATTTTGAGGCATGATTGCCTTCTGCTTTCATCACAGTAAGGAAATTATAGCTTGATTAGGAAACAAATTTTATTTCCATTGTGCAGGTGAAGAAACTGAGATTTGGACAAGGAGCTTCTTGTTCAGCAAACACTAATTAGCCAACAATCTAAACAGAGATTAATGTAGAATTGTTGAAACCACGTTATATGGTCTGAATGTTTGTGTCCCCCCAAAATTCAAGTTAAAATCCTAACTCCCAAGGTGAGGTATCAGGAGGTGGGGCCTTTGGGAGGTGATTAGGTCATGAGGATGGAGCCCTCAAGAATGGGATTAGTGCCCATATAAAAAAGGCCCCCTCACCCCTTCCACTGTGTGAGGACACAGCAGAAGGCACTGTCTATGAAGCAGAAAGCAGGCCCTCGCCAGACTTCAAATCTACTGGCACCTTGATCTTGGATTTCCCAGCCTCTAGAACCATGAGAAATATATTTCTGTTGTTTATAAGCTATGCAGTTTATGGTAATTTATTATAGCAGCCCAAATGGAGTAAAACACCCACAATATTAAGAATTTTGAAAATCCTAAATCTGCTTTCCTCCTCTGCTAAACAATCTTTTGATGGTGGTTCTTAGTACCTGAGTCACTATTCTGAATATCTGTAACCATTGCCCACAGGGGCGGTTAGAAGACTTAAGTTAGTGCTTCTCATTCTTGATCTAAAACCTCTTTATACTCTTAAAAATTATAGAGGGCACCAAAGAGATTTTATTTATCTGGGTTAGCTATTGATATGTACTTTATTAGAAAGTAAAATTGAGAAAATTTAAAAGTATTTCCAAATTGATTTTAAAATAACAGTAATAAATCTATTATATGCTAGCATAGACAATATATTTTTATGAAAAATAACTGTAGCTTCCAAAATTTAAAAATAGTTGTGAGAAGAATGGCATTGTTTTATATTTTGCAAATCTGCTAATGCTTGGCTTGATAGAAGATAGCTGGATTTTCACATCTGCTTCTGCATTTAGTCTATTGTAACATGTTCTTTTTGATGAAATATGTGAAGAAAATCTAGTCTCATGTAGATATATAGTTGAAAAACTGAGGAGTATTTTAAGAGCCTTTTTAGATAATTGTGGCTATTCTTTAATTCTACACCAAAGCATAGTATGTGGTAATTCCTTACAGGTCAGTTGCAATGTGGAATCTGAAACCATATCAATGAACTTTTCATATTGTTACATTAAAAATCATTGGTCTCTCTTGCATTTGACTGGCTCTTTTACTTTTGCTTGATTTTGTAACAGTATGCATTGGTTATTTGGCAAATGTTGTTTCACTTAGGCAGATAGTCAAATGTAACATTATACGACAACAAAAAATTCACATTAGTTTATTTCACCTCAATCCTATCATAAAAATCTTTAATTATTACTGTCAAGTTCATGGTGATAGATACAAGTTCTTCCAAAATTCTAATTTTCCTCTTCAAAGCTCTGTTTTATCACTCCAGTTGGTTTCCTTAGAGGGACAGTCTCACCACATTCATTTTCAAGAAAATGACTGCCAAACACTTGTATCTGAAATATCAATATTTGTGTGTTGGTCATTTTTTTCAAGGAAAAACAGCACTCCACATAAAAATCAGCTAGTTCAGTTCACAAGTCAAACAACTGCAGAAGTGCTTTTTCTAGAGAGAACCATCATACTTCTGTATATAGCAGAAATGTTTTATGTGCAATTCTCATTTTATTATACAGAATATTTAAAAGATGTGTTCCCAAGGGTTAATATAAACAATTTTTTTGTTCATCAAGAACATTATTAACTTAAACAGCATTTTTTAAACTGCTTGTGTGCACCAGTGAAGAATATAGTGATTATAAGTACAATTTGGTGCCACTTTTTTTTTTGTTTTGTTTTGTTTTTTTTTGAGACAGAGTCTCACTCTCTTACCTGGGCTAGAGTGCCGTGGCATCAGCTAGCTCACAACAACCTCAAACTCCTGGGCTCAAGCAATCCTTCTGCCTCAGCCTCCCGAGTAGCTGGGACTACAGGCACGCACCACCGTGCCCGGCTAATTTTCTCTATTTTTAGTTGTTTGGTCAATTTATTTCTATTTTTTTAGTAGAGACGCGGTCTTGCTCTTGCTCAGGCTGGTCTTGAACTCCTGAGCTCAGGCAATCCTCCCACCTCGGCCTCCCAGAGTGCTAGGATTACAGGCGTGAGCCACCATGCCCGGCCGGTGCCACTGTCTTTATTCATGCTAAGTTGGTAGCAGTTTGACCGTTTGACTCAGTTTGATCAGTGAAAATGTCAACACAGGGAAAAATGCAAATAATATATTATTATGGATATAATTCTGAATCCACAGTCCCTCTGAAAGGGTCTTAGGGATGTCTAGGGGTCAGTGAACCACCACACCTTGTGACTCACTGACTTAGATAATTGACTTGGGTGAACACTCAGCCCAGTCTATAAGTAAGAAATTGCCATTTTGGCCGAGCGTGGTGGCTCACGCCTGTAATCCCAGCACTCTGGGACACTGAGGCCGGAAGATTGCTTGAGCTCAGGAGTTTAAGATCAGGCTGAGCAAAAGTGAGACACCGTCTCTACTAAAAAATAGAAAAATTAGCCAGGTGCTGTGGCAAGTGCCTGTAGTCACAGCTTCCAGGGAGGATGAGGTAAGAGGACCGCTTGAGCCCAAGCGGAGGAGTTTGAGGTTGCTGTGAGCTACGATGACGCCGCTGCACTTTACCGAGGGTGACAGAGTGACACTCTGCCTCAAAAAAAAAAAAAAGAAATTGCCAGTTTGAACCAATCCCTGAGATGATCACTAGAAAAACAAAGTGAGAAAGACAGAAGCAAAGATAGAGGATGGATGGATGGATGGATGGATGGGACGGATGGAAGGACGGACAAACAGATGGATCTCAGTCTGGGTTTGTGGGTTTGGCATACTGGGTATCAAACCAGTACCTCCCAAACCGACACAAACATTTTATAGTCTTGTTTCTTGTAAAAAAAAGTTTTCCCTCCGTGCACTTATCTTTCACTTCAGTCCTTTTATCCCAGCAGCACAGCTCCACTGAACCTGGTCTCATAACCCTCACTAAACGACCCCAGCGTTGGGGGTTGCCAAATCCAACCTTTTTCTTATTTGATACTCCTAGGAATCTGACACTTTTGGTCACTCTGCCCTTTATTCTAAATTAATCTTATTTTTATCAAATTAATATATGCATATAGTTTTCACAAGCAAAATGGTACTATTAATAAAAGGGTTATAATAAAATCCGTGCTTCCTCTCCTACCCCTCCAAACTCCCTCATTCCCTTTCCCACTTCCCCCAGTCCCCTTCCCTATTTCCTTTTTTTGATGCCACTTTGATGCTCAGGGCCACATATTTTCTTCCCATTCCTGCGTTCATTCCCCTTTGCAATGTGACTGTACAGCTTCCACCATCAAGAGTTAAGAGTCTAGTTTTTCATCCCTTGAACCTGGGCTTAGCCATGTGACTTACTTTGGCCAATGGAACTTTAGCAAAGCAAAACAAGTACTTGAAAAGTGCTAGTGTGTTGGGCTTGCCCTTTAACAGTCCTCTTGCAAACCCTGCAACCACTCTATGAAAGAGCCTGGGCCAGCCTGCCAGATGATGAAACACACATGGATAAGTCATTGCCATCACCCTAGTTGACATGGAACCACCCACCAGACATATGAGAATGTTTTAGATGATCCAGCTTCAGTTATTAATAAGTTCACCAGCTGACCACAGTTCAGCTGAAATGGCCCAACCCAGAAGAAATGCCCAGTTTAGTGTCCACAGAATTATAAGAAATAAAAACTGTTCGTTGTTTGAAACCACTAAATTTTGTGGTAGTTTGTTACACAGCAAATGCTGACTGATACAATGCTTTCAGTATTTTTTCCCTGGCATAAACACAGTTCCATATTTTTAAACAATAGACATATATACTGTATTTTCATCAATCAATTTTTTTCCTTTTTAGTTGACATGATAATTGTACATATTTATGGGATACAGAGTGTGTGTAATGATCAAATCAGGGAAGCTAGCATTTCCATCATCTCAAACATTTATCATTTCTTTGTGTTGTGAACATTCAAAATCCTCTCTTCTAGCTTTTTGAAAATACACACTAAGTTGTTGTTAACCACATTCAGTCCATAGTGCCACAGAATGCTAGAACTTATTGATCTTACCTAGCTGTACAGTATTTTTCTATCTATTAACTGGTCTCTCTCTAACCTCCTCTCCCTCTTACCCTTTCTAGCCTCTGATAATCTCTATTCTAAACTCTACTTCTTTGAGCTCAAATTTTTTTTAGCTCCCACATATGAGTGAAAACATGTGTAATTTATCTTTCTGTGCCTGATTTATCTCGCTTAAAATAATGTCCTCCAGGCTCATCAAATGACAGGATTTCATTCTTTTTTATGGCTAAATAGCATTCCACTGTGTATATGTACCACATTTTCTTCATCCATTCATCTCTTGATGGACATTTATGTTGATTCTATATCTTAGCTATTGTGAATAGAGCTGAAATAAGCATGGGGGTGCAGGTATTTCTTCAATATGTTAATTTCCTTTCCTTTGGATACATACCCAACAGTGGGATTGCTGGTTCATATGGTAGTTCTATTTTTAGTTTTTTGGGAAACTGCCATACTATTTTCCATAATTACTGTAAAACAATTTTGATGTTATCTGTTGGCTGCCACTGTAGAGGATGAAGATTGATCACTCTTTCACTGTCATCTGTTCCCCTTCTCCTCCCAGGCCCTCCCAAAACATAAATATTTCAATTTTTGCAAAATCTTCAATATTCAGGGTTTACTTGATTATGCCTATGTAGTTGTTATTCACAGCTGAACATTGTGGGATACCCTGATTACATTTCTTTTTCAATTTTTTGCTTTTCTTGCACTTAAAAGAATTGCCTTGCTTATGCATTTGCTAAGTTTTCTTTGTGCTTGCTTTCTGAGTTTTGTCACACTTTTCCAATGCCTTTCCTTGCAACTTTTTGGCCAGATCTGTCCCATCAGTTCTGATTTTTTTCTTGCTGACTTATCTCCCATATACCTTCATTCTCTTCTCTTTCTAGGCCTACTCTATAGTTGTCATCCTGAGACTTCCTTTTCCTCTCATCCTACATAATTCCCTTGTCTCCTAAGTTTGATTCCCCATTTTCTGGTTCTCATACCTTCCTCTTGAGTTTCTCCTTTGTTTTGGTGGAGTACATCCTCAAGTAGCTTTGTCAGGATAAAAACCCTGATGAATTACAGAAGGCAGAAATGATGATAGCACTCAACATGTTTTTCTCTTGAGTCAGTGCTCCAATCTGGAGTGGCTGACCTCTACACCTAATGCACAATTTTCATACTGAGATCTCTCTTTACCATCCTCTGGAGTCTTCATCCACATCTCACCTAGGTTGGATCTCCTGTTTTCTGCATCCCACATCTTCCTCATTTATGGCTTCATTTCATTTTGATGGAGCATATCTTCTGATGGCTGAGAAAAAGATACATAGAAAGCACACAATTATTTTTGAGAGTCTGTCACATAGATTGAGTTAGTTCTCTGCTTTCATCCACTGTCAGTTTAGGATTTGGCTCTTAGGACTCTGCTAAATTAGTTATCACTGGTTCATCTGCTTTTCAGTGTGCTTCCTTGCTGTGGCCAAAGTACTCTTTCCAAAACAAACAAACAAAAAATAAAAAAAAAAACCAAAAAAATTATGATCACAACATCACTCCCCTGCTTAAAATTC
Organism: Avahi laniger; assembly: GCA_963575035.1. Taxonomy (NCBI): domain Eukaryota; kingdom Metazoa; phylum Chordata; class Mammalia; order Primates; family Indriidae; genus Avahi; species Avahi laniger. The sequence goes on along the minus strand of CAUYSK010109310.1, from coordinate 19,876 downwards.
TTTAATGGGTCCCTTCAGTTACTTTGTGTCTCAGTCCATTTAGTGTTGCTATAAGGGAATACCCGAAGCTGGGTAATTTATAAAGAAAAGAGGTTTATTTGGCTCATGGTTCTGCAGGCTGTGTAAGAAGCATGGTACTGGCATCTGCTTGGCTTCCGGTGAGGGCCTCAGGCTGCTCCCACTCATGGTTGAAGGTGAAGGGGAGCTGGCATGTGAAGAGATCACATGGTGAGACAGGAAGCAAGAGAGGGAGGGGAGGTGCCAGGCTCTTTTTACAACTAGCTCTTGTGGGAACTAATAGAGTGAGAACCTACTCACCCCCCTCCCTCATGTAGGGCACTAACTTGTTCATGAGGGGTCAACTCCAATGACCCCAAACATTTCCCAGTAAGCCCCCAACTCCAGCATTGGGATCAAATTTCAACATGAGGTTTGCAGGACAAACATTCAAACTATAGTACCTTGTAATGTCAATTCCAGGAATTCAGAAGTCTTATTTGCTTTCTTCCTCCTCCTTCATATTCCTCTTTAGGTGGTGAAGGTGCAGGATAGCTGGGCTACTATAACACTAGGATTATATTTTGGGCCCTCTTGGATTAGAGGTGCTGGATAATCTCTGTTGGCCTTTCCGGATCTGTGCTCTACCCTTCCTCAATCTCCAGGAGGCTGACTTCTAATGACTGTGGCAAATTCTCTTCTTTGTGAAGATACTTTTCTCATTTTTTTTAGACTTTTCTCTGAGAATAGATTCTTAGAAATAGCATTACAGATTATCCCTCATCTAAATTGGGACCAGAAGTATTTCAGATTTTGGATATTTTTGGATTTTGAAATATTTGTGTATACATAATGAGATACCTTGAGGATGAGACCCAAGTGTAAACATGAAATCCACTTATGTTTCACACAAGCATACCCTGAAATTAATTTTACACAATATTTTTAACAATTTTACACACAGAATCATCAAAAAGCACAGGTGTCAGGTGTGGAATTTTCCACCTGTGGAAATTTCAGATTTTGGAGCATTCAAGATTTCAGATTTTTGGATTAAGAATGCTCAACCTGTACTATGTTAGAGAATGTGAATTTGTTATGACTTTTAATAGGTACTATCAAAGCATTTTCCAAAATAGTTGTACCAATTCATAATTTTCACCAGCTATATATAAAATTATCCGTTTCATGATATCCTCACCAGAACAGGATATTATCTTTTCTTTTCAAAATTATATTAATTTAATAAAAGGAAGGAAATCATCTTTCATTTACATTTATTTATTTGAATTATTTTCTCCTGTTTTTTAGGAAGTTTTGTTCCTGGTTGTGAATTGTCATTTTTCTTAAGAATTTCTATGATATCTTTAGATAGTAAAGATATTATTCAATCTGATGGAGATTAATCTTCACTGTTGTTTGCCCTTAATTTCTTCTTCTTTTTCTTTTTTTTTTTTGGTGCTATTTCTTATTCTAAAGTTCAATTTTTGGGTGGAGGGATGGAGCAAACTGATTTACAACATAGTTTAATGTTCTACTGACTTCTATTAATATATTTCTCTGTCAAGCAAGAAAAGTTCAAGATTTCTTTTTCTCTGTTAAGCTTCTTTCAGGGATATAATAAATTCATTAAACACTATTCATATTAACTTACAAGGAAATAACAATTTTATTGGAACATAGGCTTTAGGCAAGCAGCTAAATTATATCTGTAAAGATGGATGTGATTTATGAAATCCAGCCATGTGTGTAGGATTGTATTGCCTCGAAGACTTCATCCTGTGTGATTAAAAGGCAAACATTTCAAGAAAACCATAAAGTGTGGCAAGCTTGACTTTTAAAAAATTTACATGGCATCAAGAATTTATAAAGAGCCATTTGAGGAGCTGTTTAGGGATGTCTTTTGAACATATGAAAAGGAGACCTTTTTAAAATATTTCAGTCAAACATTAAAGAATAGCAGCTGGATTCTATTTTATTAAGGAGCATTTTTTGCTAACCCAAACTATTTATGCCTCACGAATGGGGAGGTGGAATGGGAGTGGGGGGAGAAACAGACTACTTGAATATTCTATCAGTATTTTCCAGATGTCTCACAACTGATGAGACAGTATAATGAGGAGTTAAATTGATTTTTCATGAATCCTTTCATTTCTTGGAAGTCATGAAAACACTGTATTATAGATTCACTCATCTGCCATAAATGTGTTTTTTAGCCATTGAACTTTCCTTGGTAGAAGTTTTTAAAAATTATCTCCTCCAAGAATGCTATGATTAAATTTGATAAAAAAGGATAATATAGAAGAATACATTATAACCATAAATTATAGTGTGGAAGGTCAAGTTAAAATAGTGTGCAATGAAACAGTATCAGTTGGGGTGAGAATAGGAATGAGGTAGAGACAGGCTTATAAAAATCTATAGGAAAGTTTACACTAGATTTACAAAATCTTTTTTAAGACATTGATATAATTTAAACAGTGTATCCAGAGTGAGTTAGATCCCTACCTCACACCACTTAAACAAATAAATTCCAAATGAACTGTAGCTATGTTGAAAGGCTTAATACGAGATTGAAGGTGAGGAGTGAGATTTGGACTGGTGATATTTATGGAGGAATCATCTTGGAAATAAGTGACAACTGGGAGAAGGTAAAATGCCAAAAGAAAAGAGCCTTATACTGAGCCCTGAAAAACACGAGTATTTAAGGGATGGACAGCAGAAAAGAGAATTGCAAAGCAGAACGAGAAGGAGCTGCCAGAGAAGTACATGGACAAACAGAGTGGGTGATTAATCAGAAGCTGGGAAAGAATGCCTAACTCTAAGGAACAGTTGACATATAGATGCTGTAAGTGGTAGGGTGAAGACTGAAAATTCTCACTAACATTTTTCCCTTCAGACCATAAAAACTCCAAGGGAAGGTACAATATCTGTCTTTTTCATCCTTGTATCCTCATCTCATGAAATATAATAGATCCTCAATAAAAATGTGCTGAAGTAATGCGAATAGACTAGCATTTAGTTAAAAGAGAAAAACAGGTTAAACTATGTTAGCTGAGCTTTAAAGTCACCCTAATTTCTCTCGTGTGTGTGTGTGTGTGTGTGTGTGTGTGTGTGTGTGTGTGTGTGTTTCTAAGTTTGTTTCTCCTAAAAATACTTACCTCCTCCTCCACAAAAAAAAGACAGGCTGTTTTGCTAATAGTACCTTACAATTTTCTCCAAAAATATGGTCTGTACATTACATCAAAATTATCTAAACAAAACTCTGTAGTCATATTTTCCCCCCTCTAATCCAGTTAAGTATGTTTCCTAGTAATTCACACTTCCCTGGCCCCTTGTCTGAGGTAGTCTCAGTATGGCGAAAGCAGAACTTAAGAACTGATCTGACACTCTGTTAGGTATATCTGATTTAGAATTGACTTTGGTTTTTAGAGAAATCAGATAATTTTCCCCATCTTACCTTTTTATTATATCTTTTTTATTGTATTGTATTTATTTTTGTCTACCATGTTTTATATCAAGACAGAGTAACAGTGTTATACATTAGAATCACCTGGAGAGCTTTTAAAAATTCCGAAGCCCAGGTCTCACCCATACCAATTACAGCAAAGTGAACACCACTGGCACAGTAGGTTTTAATCTGAGTTCTGACACTAGTCTTGTAATCTTGGACATGTAATTAATTTCTTTGCGGCATTAACTAATATAAAAGTACTACCTCATACAGTTGTGAGGATGAAATGATTCAAAATAAAGTAATTGGATCAGTGCGTAGGACACACTAAGGCCTTTGCAATTGTTGGGGGCTTGGGGAGAGTTTAGTATAATCTACTCCCTATATAAGAGGAGAAATGTCATAATTCATTATGAGTTAAATTGTCATACCTCATCCTTTAGTGTGGCTTGGCTATCACCTCCAAGACATAGTTTGTAGGGTCCATGGACAATTGCTTTAGTGGTGAACAAGTAAACGGTTTCTCCCCTTCCAGAACTTATTAATACATTTTATTGGGGAGATAATCAACAAATCAACATACAATTTCAGGCAGTGCTCATTAAAGCAATATCAATTAAATAACCCTTACTCTGCATTCACTGTGGTCTCTAAGAATACACTTGGCAGAAGGGAAGTCCTTTTTGTTCCCTAAAAGGAAGTGTACTTACGAAAGCATTAAACATTTTTATTTTTAAAAAAACGTAAAGTCACATGTCTCATACAAATACAAAATGAACACCTGTCCAAGATTTACTCATTAATTAATGAGGGAACCAGTAAGACGTCAGAACAAGTCCTAAGGAGAATTTAAAGCACCCACCTATATTGTTGAATCAGGAATGGGGAATGAACTTACAAAACGATGCAAAATGGCTTTTTCCCTGGAGGGGTAAGGTTCAATATGAAGTCCAGGGCATGAGACCGCAGGGTTGTATAGAACACCACAGACAAAGGTGGAGAGTTCCCATAGCATCAGAATACCCGGAAGGGTGTGCCAGACTATGGCTGTTTTTTCACTGAAGACACCCCGTAATCATTTGGTCCATTTCAATGTGTTTCACAATTTTTCCCTACAAAAATCACTCTTATTATGTGTAAAAACCCAGCTACTAAGCAGTTCTTCTACTTTATCTTGCTTTCATTTTCCTTAACCCTTTCGCCTTTGGCAGGGTCGGATGGTATTTCTCAGCTCCCACAAAGCAGGCAATAGAGGGAGGGAGAGTGGAAAACTAATCGTTTCCCTTGGGTAGCCACCAATTTCCGACACAGGGCCCAGGAGGGCTTGGGGAGGGGGGGGCGGCGGTAAGCCCCTCCCCCTCCCCAAGGCACCGCCCCGGCCTGCCCAATAATCGAGCTGCGCACAAAGGTCACGTGAGCAGCCCGTGACGCCTCCGAAGCAGTACGTGGCAAAGACATCGCTCAGAAAAGTCCCGCGTGCCCGCTTTCTGCCTTCCACTCCACCTCGTTTCTCCCTTTCCTATTAAATGCCTCTTTTTTTGCCGATCGCATCTCGAGGATGGTGAACTTCCTGGCCCCCCTCATCCCAAACCATCCTAGGCCCATCAGCCAGCCCTTTGCCTCAAATCGTAGGCAGAGGCCGATCAGCGCTTAGGAGAGTTGCACTTCTGATTGGGCCTGAGGTCTTGTCAATCTTCAAGATTTTCCAATCAGAGGCCGGGTTCATCCAGCTTTCTACTCTCCATTGGCCTGTGTGGAGAAAGGGAGGGGCAAGCCGAAGTTGCGCGAGAGCAGAGCTCGGCGTTGAGTGCGCAGGTGCGAAGGAGCTGGCAGAGCCCAGGCCGGGGGCGGCCGTGAAGACTTCTTTGGTTTTGGAGGCCGTGACGGAGCTGTCTGGGTTCGACCGCTAGGCGGAAAGCGTTTGCGAAGGGCCAGGCCAAGAAACAGGCCCGCGAGATTCCCAATGGTGTCCATGACTTTCAAGCGGAGCCGCAGCGACCGGTTCTACAGCACCCGGTGCTGCGGCTGTTGCCATGTCCGCACCGGGACGATCATCCTGGGGACCTGGTACATGGTAAGGGCCGGAGCGGGTAGTGCGTATGTACGGAAAGTGGGGGAGCCCGGTTTGATGTTGAGGGGGACTGAAAACGGGGTGTTGGGTGGGGCGGGAACATGGAGTGGCGCATCTTTTTAGGGCGCTCTAGGTCTGGATGAAGTCCAGGCACTTTGAGGAAGGAAATTTGTCCAGGAATCGAGGAATCGGAGTCGGCGGTGGGCAAGAATGGGAAGATTGTTCTTTGGCAAGAATTTGGAGAGAAAAGCGGGCTTGGGAGAGGCGAGGCATTGTGGACGAAGGGATGAGGGTGCTAGGATTTGGTGAGAAGTTCTGGAAATTACCCGGTTTTGGCTCATTTTGTATTTCTGCGATCTGAAAGACTGTCTCCCCCTTCCTCCCACCGGTGCTCCCTGGAATTTTTTCCCCTAACGAAACAATTAGGCGCGGACCTTGATAAATGCGGCCTAGTTTCGACATTGTCTTGCTTGATGGGAAAGCGAAAGATCCAGCTGTAACCCAGTTGTCTGCGTTTCCTGGATCTGGTTTTGTTACAACATGTTTGCGTCGTAGTAGGCGGAAAGGCCTCTGTTGGGAGTCTGAAGATTCGCTTTAGGGCGATACCAATTGCCAGGATTTACACTTGATCAGCTTTTTTCCTGGTGCCTTAGATGCTTTTTGTATGAGGCCCGCTATGTTTTTTAAGAGACCTTTGTAGAAAGCCTACTGTATTCTGCCACCTATGCTGGCATTTTCTGGATTTCACATCGGTGTGATTTACATAACTAAGTTGGTTCACTAGTAACCAGTAGTACTTGTGTGATTTTTTTTTTTTCACCACCATTTCCAGTATACATACACGTCGAAGCTAATTTGTGGCTTCTAAATATGTGATTCTGTTTAGTAGGTTTAGGTTATTATGACTTTACTGAAGCTGTGACAAACTTCATATATTGTTGATTTGGCTGCTTTCTTTAATGACTCTGATTGTGTGTGTGTGGGGGGGAGAGTGACATTAGTGATATTGTGCAATTTCTGGTACTTAAGTGAACTGCAAAAAGAGGGAAGAGATTTATCCCAGACACTCTTTCCTTTCTCTGCATTTGTTACTTCCCCACCCAGTGTCTTGAAGTCATTAGTAACCATTTGGACAAACTCCAGATGAGAACCATCTTAAGTGAGGCAGATATTGTTTCATGGCTGACCCCCTGGGAACTACCTGACCACCACATTATTCCTGATTACCCTGTTGTTTTTTACAGTCTCGTGTTTTTAATGTGCCTTTAAAAAACAACAGAACTTCAATGTGTGAGTTTGCTTGTCCTGAGTTTATTTTCATTTTTCCTATAGTTTCATATTCAGAAATGTCATCGTATTGGTATAATTATATCATGTTTTCCCTCAGAAACTCTCTCTGTTCTATATTTTGACTGATCGTAAAACTGGACTTCAAATAGTTAATGACAATAAGCTGCATTTAACTTTCTTTGATTTCTGCTACATTTTGCAAAAGGGCTGGGTTTTAATGTCTTTTGTTTATTCTTAGCTCTGTCTGCCATTCCCCTAAATGAATAATTCACATCTTTAAGGGTCCTGAAACCTCTTACTCAACCCTGCCTTCCTCACCCCCAGAAGATGACCTTCCCTCTAACTTAACTGAGAAAAGGAGGGTCCATCAGCCTGGCATTCTTGCCTGCAAACTTCCTGTTTCTGCTTAGATCCTTCCCTCCTTTCACAGAACAAAGGATTTCTAACTCCCGGAGAGTTAGAAAATAACCACCATTCCTATTTCAGCCATCCAAATGTAATTGGCTGCATTCCTTTCCAGTCTCTCCCAGGCAGATTTTTTGATACTGTGGGCTCAGCTCAAAAATGAAAAGAATAGCAGGATAAAGTGGGAATTATAAACAGGAAACTCAAAACACAGAGAAAAACTTCAGTAAGGACATTCTTACAAAATAGGGAGTAAGGAGTTTACATCTGTTTCCCACTTGAAGCACTTCATGTGAATAGGGTTCACATATCTCTCTAAAGTCCCTGCTTTAGTTTCATAATTTTAAAAAGATGCCATACCTGTTCTTGCATTGCATGAACTTTTCAGGTTAGCGTAGAACATTGTAAACTGCTTAAATCAATCAGTCTGTCTTAAGTCAATTTAGAGATTTATTGACCATCCACAGTGTAAAAGACTTTGGTAGACATACAGAAGGAGTAAATCACAGGGGCCATGTGTCATTTGTCTTCTGTATTCCTATTACCTGCCACTGGGCAGACTCAAGTGTTTCTTGTATTACAAAGAACTTTGGGGCACAGATGTAAAAATGAACCCTATTTTACAGTGACAAGGGAGAGGGAGGAGGTGATCAGTAATATCAGTTTAAGTACTGGGAAAAGGCCATTGGTTTTGTTTATTACCACATTACTGGGGGCTTTCAAAAGTGTAGCTTCAGTTCCACGACACTATAAAGACATGGTTTCTAGGCCGGGTGCAGTGGCTCACGCCTGTAATCCTAGCACTCTGGGAGGCCGAGGCAGGAGGATTGCTCAAGGTCAGGAGTTTGAGATCAGCCTGAACAAGAGTGAGACCCCATCTCTACTAAAAATAGAAAGAAATTGGCTGGACAGCTAAAAAATATATAGAAAAATTAGCTGGGCATGGTGTCACATGCCTGTAGTCCCAGCTACTTGGGAGGCTGAGGCAGAAGGATCGCTTGAGCCCAGGAGTTTGAGGTTGCTGTGAGCTAGGTTGACGCCACGGCACTCTAGCCCGGGCAACAGAGCAAGACTCTGTCTCATAAAAAAAAAAAAAAAAAAAGACACGGTTTCTTCCTAGTTGAGGAGACATGTAACACTAAGAAAACAAGACCACCTAAACCAAAATGTAGTATAATACCTCTTTACAAAGAGGACTTGTCCAAACTGCATTTTGTTGCCAGAAGCTTCTTTAGCATGAGAAATAACATGGGGTGAGTAAGGTAGAATGGCACTGCCCTCCCTAGCTGCTTGCCAGGGTTCTTTCTTCCTCGATTCCAGGTGAGGCAATACTTCTCCATCTGTGTGGAAAAATATTTATTGTTCTCTTTAGGTTACCTGGGCCAGACTTCTGACATTATGACTGCCCCTGTGCTGTTTGGAAGTTGGAGGTGCAGCTCTGCCTCCTGGGCCCAGACACTATCAATGACTGTATCTGATAGTGTCATTGCTTTCTATCCGTAGCTTGTACTGGTCTAGTGTTAAGGTAATTCTAACACTGTTTACTAAAATACTAAATGTATGATATTAAATAGTGCCGTGGGACATGGTGGAAGCCAGAACCAGTGATTGTATGCACCAGAGGTACCAGTCCTGAAGGTTAGCTTTTGACATGTTAGATTTGAAAGAAGCATGCCTGGTTTAATACCTGGTTAAGTAGGAAGAAATTCCAGAATGAATTCTGGAAGAAATTCCAGAATTAATTTCTAGCATTTCTGAAATTGTTTATCTAATTTATTGAAGAATTTGAAGCCAGATGATTTTATGTTTCTGATGAAGTATAAGCCCAAATGTTTATTGAATGATTGAAAATGGACTTAAAAGTCTGCTGCAGGGGATATCCTCCTTCATGGTTAATGGTATACTGCAAGAATACATTTTGAACATTTGTAATAATTTTAGGTCTTAGACGTAATATATGGCTAGTTTTTCATGAGTGTCTCAACCGTAAATAGTCCAGAGTTAGGTAGCTGGGAGAGAATTGAACACAGGTTTCATCAAGCTTGATTTCTTTCCAGCCCCCACCCTGACTTCCGTAAGTATTGCTTGTTTATATTCAAAGTTAGTGTCCATCCTCAAATACATTGTTGTGTGCCTCTGTGCCTTTGCATATGCTTATTCCTTCTCCCCAAAATACTGTTCGCCCTCCAAGTCACTTTCTAAAAACTTTATGAAAGAAATTTTCAAACATATGAAAGGAGTGGAACAGTATGAAAATCTCCCCTTTACTTATCACCCAGCTTCAGCTATTTACAGTATTTTGCCAATTCCAGATAATTTTTTAATGGTTTGCTCAAATGTTTTCATGGTGAGGCTTTTCTTACTTACTATCCAGAAGGATCTGTTTTCTTCACTCTGCACATACCTGGAGAAGTGTCTGCATATCTCTTGTATATACTTATTTATTAAATAGTACTTATTACACATTTGTATGATCATCTTTTGTCTAATTTTTCTCCCCATAACAAGATGTCCTCCTTGAGGGAGGAGGGTGATATCTTACTTTATAAAATATATGTGGTGACTAACTTACTGGAGCATTTGGGGTGTTCATTAGACATTCATTGAATGAATTGTCCAAAAAATAGTAGGAATACTCAGTTGTAATTGCACATAACAGTAAACAACAAAAACTTTTACATATGCATTTAAGAAAATTTAAAGATAGTCCGTTTTGATCTTTATAAGTTGCCAGTTCTCTGCTTAGTTTTGTAGATTGGCTGCCCCGTGGGTGCCTTTTGTGTGTGTGAACCCTTATCAGGATGCACTGAACCAAACACTCTTTTAATTATGGTCTCAGCAGATACTGGGTCTGGGCAAAATAAACTGTGAGAAAACTGAAGAATAATTTTTTTAAAAGTCCCAAAAGAGTCTCTTGGGATAGGTGTGGCTATGAAATGAGAAAACAAAGCTTTGTTTTCTTTTGTTAGTGACTTAGATGGAGATACCGATTACATGCTGATCATATTTTCAAATGCAGGAAGCTGAGAGAAATAGAAGATCTTGACAGGCAAGAATGGAATAAGATAAAATTCAATTACAAATATATTAAGGCTTATGCTTGCGCCTTTGGATCCTGCTGTAGAGGTCCAGGTGGTAGCTTAGCAAGATCAAGTGTGGAAAAGAACAAGGCGTTTTAGGGAGTTACTTTCATGTGACATTCAAAAAATTTATAAAGCCAGTGCAATTTCAGGTTGCATGAATTGAAATTTCTTAGCTAGCATGTGGGAACTGAGGTCCCATTGTGTTCTGACCTGACTGATCTTCCCTCATTTTAATAGTGTTATATGTCCATCAAACTGTAGCGTATGTAAAGAGGAGAGCAAGAGGGAAATAGGTAGCTGGAAAACATGCTAGTTCGAGGAATGGTTTGGGGATCTGAATGTTTATTCTAGGAAAGACAATATTTGACGGCTGCTGTCAGGTGTTAGAGGAGAACTTACTTAGAAGTGGGAAGGTAAGTCTTCTAAAAAGCATTTGAATTTAGATCAGGAAGAAATAGTGAGTTCTCTGTCACCTGGTGGGAGTGCTGTGGAGGGGTTTCAGGCATCTGATGGATAAATACATTAGATGAACTGTAGCTTTTTCAAACCCAGACTTGCTGAGATTGGTATGTGAATAAATATGTGACTCTGAACACGAACAATTTGTAATGATTCCTTAGTTTTAATTTTTGTGCCGTTTTATTATGATGTTTTGGTTTAACATAAGGTCAAGCATCTTATCTCTGAAATGGTTAATATTAAATTTATACTTTGTGAGATTTTGCTTTAAAACTATTTTCAGAGTGATAATTACATACTGTTTTATCTCAGGTAGTCTCTTACTGTTTTATATCTTTGTTATTTCAAGTAAAACAATTTTAAATCCGGGAAGATATCGAGAGATTGTGCTGGAGACTGCTTTGTGATAGTATTAATGTAATTGATAGAATGTTATCTTTTACAGGTGGTGAACCTATTGATGGCAATTTTGCTGACAGTGGAGGTGACTCATCCAAACTCCATGCCAGCTGTCAACATTCAGTATGAAGTCATTGGTAATTACTATTCATCTGAGAGAATGGCTGGTATGTTTTAGTTGAAAAGAAATAGCCCCTGCTGATTTTTGTATACAGTAATGCATTGCTTAACAATGAGGATATGCAGCATTAGGCAATTTTGTTGTTGTGTCAACATCATAGAGTGTACTTACACAAACGTAGATGGGACAGCCTACTACACATGTAGGTTGTATGGTATAGCCTATTGCTCGTAGGCTACAAACCTGTATAGCAGGTTACTGTTCTGAATAGTACAGGCAATTGAAATATGATGGTATTTGTGTATCTAAATATGTCTAAACATGGAAAGGGTACAGTACAAATAGAGTATTATAATCCTGTGGGACCACCATGGTATATGCAGTTCCTCATTGACTGAAACGTTACGCAGTGCATGACTCTCTGTTTATGCATAAGTTATAAAAATTATGCTTAAGTTATATTTCCAAAGGTTAAATAAGTTGCATAATAAGGTTACCATAAGTTAAATTATATTTAAGTAACTCCACTTGCTGAGACAGAACATTATTTTGATGGGTTTTTCAAAGATACTCAGTGAGGACTACAGTAGATAATTTCTAGTCAGAAAATGTAATGGACTGCCAGGTTTTTGAGAAATGTGTAATGTGTACTTTAATGCTATCAGGTACCAGGAAAGAGAAGGGTAGAGGTAAATGAAAATGAACTGTAAATCTTGAGGCCAGCTGACAGACGTCATTGGGATGGGAGATTTGCTCCTGGAGCAAATAGACTATTATATAATAGTACAATATAAAATACAAATTAATCGGATATTTGATGGTATCTGTTGCTCAGAGTCATAATTCTGTGTGCGTGTTTCTATGTAGAGGGAGGGAGATTGGACATTAGGTTAAAAAAAGTAATCCTGGAACATTCACATAAATTATCTTTTTAAACCTATTCCCTGATAGTAATATTTTTTTATCCTTTATCTTTCTTTAAAATACAGGTACAGAAAAGTTTTAGTTCAGATTTTATAAGTTATGTAAGATACTTTTAATATATTTGAACAGAAAATTATGCCTCAGGATTTTTAGTGCAAGCTGTTTCTACATGTGTATTTTTAAATTTCACTTCAGAAAAATGTCCCCAGTTAATGCGTGTATATTATATTTAATAGGTTTTTCATTCTCATGTTTTTAGATTTATTAGCTTTTATGATGAAGTTTTGGGCTTCATTACATTTATGGCCTTCTGTGATACATTTATAAAGATGTGTGTGTTATTTGGTTGTTAATTCAAACAATTCATTGTCCACATTGTCCGTGGGGCTTCTAACAGCTGTTAGTCACTTTTTCATATTTTCAAAATTTTACTTTAAAGGTGTAAACATTTTAATTAACCTGCTACTATCAGCATATTCCCGTGTCATGTTTCTAAAACCGAGGTCTAGAAAAAAGATTGATGGCTATTGAGATTCTTGCAAATCTATTAAGCTGGCTCCTGCGGCTAGAGCTGTAGGGATGAAATCATGAGTTACTGCATATTGCATGAGTATTTTAAGTGCTGTAAGAAAATCAGATGTAGTCATTATTATATTTGTATTGATTATAATTGTACCAAAGCCCTTACTCATGAGAGAATATAAAAATACGTAGTTCTTAGTCATATAGTAGTTTGTGTTTCTTTGGAAGTCAAAATTGGACTTTCCCACAGACCCAATTAATTTCTCATCATTGGCCTGGTAACCAATTTTAAATAGTGAGGTTTGCGATTAGGTATTTTAAATCATTTAAACAGGATGTAACAGTTAGTATACGTGAAATACTTGTGCAACATATACAAGCCGTTTTTCAAACACGGACTTAAGTTTATTTACACTCACTTTGGGAATGCATAAACACCAGGGGGACCCCTAGAGGAGGTTCTTCAGTGTAGTGGTGGGTGGAAACCTGAGGTTTCTGTCTGTGCATCTAGCCCTTGTCTTTTGTTTTATTGATGTCATTCCAGACATGGATTTCCAGTCTGCCACCCCTTTTTTCTTTCTCTTTTGCTGTTGTTTGTTGCTCCAGTGGAAGACCTTGAACTTCACTTTATTGTTTTAATACTTTTAAGAAATCAAAATAAGCATGCAGTCTTCCATATACAGAATCTTAAAAGCTGACTATTTGAATTACAAATTTTGCTTTCAAATTTGACAGTACCTATCCTCTTTAATTTCATATTTTATTTATATCTGAATTATTCTAAGTAGCATTTTGCATGCTGCAGCAAATAAAGAGGGCTATTCTTACTAAGTTTAGTGCCAAATACTGATGTTTATACAGCCCAGTGATGAGATTATATATACATTTATCCAATAGTGTGAATATTCAGCAGTTATTCTAATTGTTCATCACGATTGTGCCCTCAGTTCTTTATCTACCCAGAGTCACAGAATCAGCTATAGATTTGTGCTAAAAAACTCAACAAGTCAAGTGTGGTTTAGTATTATTTGAGATTACTTGGATGTTTTTGAAAGAATTAGTGAACATGGATTAATGGAGAGTTGGAACAACCAGAGAAAAAGGAACAAAAAAGAAGGTAGACCTGTGTGTGACAGAGAAGCCAAGGTGAAGGAAGCAGTGAGTTTTAATGTTTGGGATGTTAGAGTGGGGAAGAGGGGATAAATGGAGAATTTTGAATTTCAGGTTGTATTTTATCTAAAACAAGAGGTGGTATCTGTAGCATTCTGAGTTTAATACATCTGTGTCTTAAGCAAATACCAGCCTTCTCTTCCACTTGAATCCTTAGTCATCTCACAAGACCCAACTTGTGTCAGCCATTTTGTTTGTATTTTTTCCTGCATCGCCAGGCAAAGCTAATTGTGCCTCTGTTGTGACACGCAACACAGTGGATTATAATTACCTGTTTGCACATCTTCAGACTCTTGCACTCCTAAGGGCACAGGGACCTGTCTCTCTAGCAGAGTGATGGTTCATGTGTCATCCTAAACAAATGTCATTGGATTGTTGTAGCAATTTAACAAATAAGAGCTTTGCATGCATTTCTTAAGGTTTATTATTTAATGCTGAAACTTAGGTATTTTTTTTCCCTCTTGACCTTAGATCTTTTCATAGCCAATTTTGAAAATATTTAAATATTTTTAAGCTAGCTTTAAAACATTTTCTTTTGTTGTAAAGAGTTTTGTTCTTTTCGTTGTGTAAGTAGCTTAATTAGATTTTTGTTTTTGTTTTAGATAATGCCTGTGTTCTTTTTGCCGTCTCTGTTCTTATGTTTATAATCAGTTCAATGCTGGTATATGGAGCAATTTCTGTAAGTATCCTATATTTTCAGCTTTTTGAGTTTGACCATTACTTGAGCAATACTTAATTTCAGATAGTGATATAATGTTGTGGTTGTTTTTTCTACAGTATCAAGTGGGTTGGCTGATTCCATTCTTCTGTTACCGGCTTTTTGACTTCGTTCTCAGTTGCCTGGTTGCTATCAGTTCTCTCACTTACTTGCCAAGAATCAAGGAATATCTGGATCAATTAGTAAGTGTGTGTGCATTAATTAAACTTTTTTCATTTTAAGTAAAACATTGAAGTTCCAAGTCAGCCTTAGGTACTATTTTTAATGACTCCACTTGCTTTTTAAAGTGTCTTAATTATATCTGCTCTTTTAACTACTGTGTCAGAACCTAAAGATGAATATCATAGAGCTACTAGCTTAGATTTTGTTTTTCAGTATAGCACAGGCATAATAATTTGACTGTATTTGGCACTCATTAAATCATTAGCTTTTTATCTTTACAGACACATCTGTGGCTAATATTTGAGTGCCTACTCTGTCTTTAGCCCTATGCTAGGCACTATTGGTGAGTGATACAGAAAGATAACTTGCCTGTCTTTAGGGAGCAAACAGTATATTTGGGGAGTCAGGATGTATGAAGCCATCTGTGATAACACACTTGAGCTGTCACACGGGAGTAGTAAATAAGGAATTTAGATGGATGCCATATAATGGAGGGGTCAGGGAACGCTCTGTGCTGAAGTGGCCAAGGAGGGCTTCATGTAGGTGGTCTGGAAGGAGGTGTGGGGTCCCGATAGGTGAAAGCCGCGAGGGCCATCCTTCGTTCATTTCCAAAATACTGTCTTTTAGAACTTTTCTCTCTACTTCCACATATCCTGCCTAGTTTGTTTTGCATACCACCAAATTTATTGTTCATTCACTCAAAACATGTTGATTACTCTTATGTTCAGGGCACTCTGGTAGGTCATGGGGATATGTCAGTGGAACTTACTTTCTGGCAAAGGAGTCAGAAAATTGATGGAAATGCAATCATGGTCTACTATGGGAGTGCACATCACATGGGTACTGGACCTGGGCTGGGAAGTGAGGTTTGAATCATACTCAGGAGTTCGAATAGGAATTAAGAGAAGGAAAATGCGGGAAACAGCATTCCAGGTAAGAGAGTGACCTGGAGATAGGGAGAGGCATGATGCAGTCAGGGAACTAACAGATGGCCGTGGTGGCTGGCACACAGGGAGAGCCTATTGGCTGGGGCAGTGATGGTTCGAAGCTTCTTAAGCACTGCTTTCTACTCATGTCATTTCTGGCTGAAAAATCACAAGTGCTTCCCTGCCTTCTGAATGAAATCCCTATCTTAGCGTACTCCCATGGGCTGGTCCCATTCTATGTGTGTCCTTTTGTTTGCAGATGAAGACTCAAAGACAGTCTTTTTCTAAGGAGACACTTGGTTAGGATTTGGGGAGTGAGTGGTGTGTGGGGGTTCTTTTTTCTCTTTTTCTGTTTTCGTGGTCTTTCTGTTTGTGCTGCTTTTTTAATGAAAATACAATCATTTAGGCCTTTCTGTTGACATTTCCATTAAAAACAGATACAAGCTAAAAAAAACAATTAGATGAGCTTTATAGAAAAGAACATCAAAATGAATTTACTATTCCTTTTACAGACCCCATTATTTTCTTCCCTCTGTTTTATTCACTTAGTTTCTCAGATTGGAAGGTACTTCCTGTGCTGGCCAGCTTTTAAATCGTAAATTTTTCTTTTATAATGCTCTTCTTCCTGAACTTACTCATTGCCTTGTACACAGTCGGGGCTGAATAAATATTTAAATGAATACAGCTGATCCTTCTCAGTAGAACAGGATATGTCTGCACTAAACCTGATCATCTTGCCTGGCTTTACAGCAAATGCCTTCTTTTTGCCCCTGTCTGATAAGAGTTGACACCAGTGATTGGCTTTTAGAAAAGTAATTTTCCCAATGTAGAACTAAATGGCCTGTAGGGCTTAGATCTCAGCACCTCCTGAGTTAACTGACTCAGTGACCCAGGCACAAATCTGGGGTCCCATATAGGAAATAGTGTTTTTCCAGAGGCCGGAAATATGGAAAATAGTGAAAAGTAAAGAGAAAATGAGCTCAGTTTAGACTGTTAGGATTATTGTGGGTTTTCAAACAAGTATATTTTAAGTGATTATAGCATGTATTAATAGTGATAGTGATGAGGCTTAAAAGCACTTTGAATTCTGTTTATGCATTTTTATTAGAATATCACTTCTGACTTTGGTGCCCTTTGTATTCTTAAAATGCTCTCTAGGTTATTACCAAGTGCAAATGCGGTGGCTGAGTTGTAAATATGTGTGTTTTTTTAATAGCCTGATTTTCCCTACAAAGATGACCTCCTGGCATTGGACTCCAGCTGCCTCCTGTTCATTGTTCTTGTGTTCTTTGCCATATTCATCATTTTTAAGGTATGTTGCTGACTAAATCTTTAGGGGCTAGTGAGACTGACACTGTCTATACATCGCAACAGACTGAGGACTTTTGGTGACAGTATTTATTCTGGTACAGCAGTGGAGAGAGCATCTAGAGAATGTCCTTGGTCTTGTTTCCAGGGAATGTTTGGAAGTGTCAGGATCCTTCCATAAGCGTAAGGAACATCTTTATGTTTTTGAAAGTGGTTCATGATTTGTATTGAAATCTGTTTTAATTCCCAAGGTTCAGAAACCCAGAAGAATAGAAACCCCAACTCTGGTTTCTCTGTAAAATGTTGGTAATAAAATTTGTGACATTTAAATGAGAGCAGGTAGGAAAAGGGCCTGGACCATTACATCTACACAGAGACAGTTCCCTTCTCCACGGAGGAGACATGGGAACACTCTGTAAGTCACTGCATTTTAGAACAGTCCGTCTGTTGAGTTTCTGGCAGGTGTAAATTTTGTTTTTATTCTTTCAGGCCTATCTGATTAACTGTGTTTGGAACTGCTATAAATACATCAACAACAGAAATGTGCCGGAGATTGCTGTGTACCCTGCCTTTGAAGCACCTCCTCAGGTTAGCTACTGTTTAATCCAGTAAGATGTTGCTAGCCATTACTGAGTGTTCCAAGAGAAGAACCTGGAGCTTAACTTTATCTTCTGTGCTATAACCGTGGTTTGGGACATAAACAGCTTAAATCCACAGGATTCAGCATTTCCTAGTGGGAATCCTGAATACGTGAGGCTGTAGACACTGTGCACTGCTTCATCTCATCCAGCTGGCTGTTAGGTTTATTAGTGGTCCTCACGAGTGTTGTGTCTGGAGATAAGACAGAAAACAGCCATGCTAGCTCATGCAGCTTCTGGGGCTTCGGGGGGTTGGAGGGGAAGTACCATTGACTGAAACTCGTGATGTTTTCAAAAAACATCCGTATGATCCAAAGGGGGAACTGATCTGTCTGGGGGAGATGAATGCAGGCAGTGGGTTCCGTGAGTCTGTTGGGGAGGCCTGCCTCCTGTTGCCCTCTAATTGTTGCTGCAGGCTAGAGTGACACTTCACTACGTTGGCGTGCCTATTACCCTAGAGGCACATGATACAAGTTCATGACTTACAAGCAGATTTCAGATGAAATTCAGGATCCAGCATCTCATTGGAGGCTTCCTATAGCATGGTTTAGTGGGACCCCCTAACCCAGATCCTTAACCCCTGAGGTTTAATTGGCTCTAGTACTTAATCAGTCACGCTGGAATGACGGGAGAGCAGTGGCATATACTGCCTGTCAGAGAATCCTTGTAGCCTCGGGGTCTGTCCAGAAGCAGAATTCTGCCTGCCTGTTCCCCTCCCAGCCAGCCATCTCATCTACCTCTAGCAATCCTGGTAACGTTCCAGGTTATTCAGGTGTCTACTCTCAGGAACTTTTTAGCTAACAGTTTATTTGGCTCTTTTTTATAGATTTGTATGTGCCTATTTAGGGCATAAAATCTGAAATTTGAATTATTCCCAAAAGAATTTTAAAGGAAAATTAAGTCTAATACTTTTCCTTTGTTTAGTATGTTTTGCCAACCTACGAAATGGCCGTGAAGATGCCTGAAAAAGAACCACCGCCTCCTTATCTGCCTGCCTGAAGAAATTCTGCCTTTGACAATAAATCCTATACCAGCTTTTCGTCTTGTTTATTTTGCGGAATGCTGCAGTACAGGGCTCTTCAAACTTGTTTGATATAAAATACCTTGTCTTTTGTTTAAGC
Source organism: Avahi laniger (assembly GCA_963575035.1). Lineage (NCBI taxonomy): Eukaryota > Metazoa > Chordata > Mammalia > Primates > Indriidae > Avahi > Avahi laniger. The sequence continues at coordinate 1,108 of CAUYSK010109310.1, read as the reverse complement.
ATTCATTTTCAAACACTAAGGAGCTTTTTGGACATCGATTAAGTCTTTTTTGTTGTTTTATATTTTATTAGTTTTTGAAGACAATCTAGGTTAAGTGACAGCAAAGCACCATTGTTTGCCTTTAATTGGGGGGTGGGAAGGGAAAAGAGGGTATTCTCCACATGTTTTCTTTTTTAACTTTGCACTTTCTTTATATAATAGTTTGCCCTGGATACTTCCAGGAAGAATGAATTAAATGTTCAGGGTGAGTGAGTTCATATAAGATCTGAAGTTTTCAACTATGGAAACAGGAAAAATTTATGACGTTTTGACTTGACTGTGGACGATAATGGTTGCATGTTTCTAATGTGTATGTTTCCATCTTTGTGGTAAAACGCTTCAATAAATCCCTTAAACAGTAAACTGTCATTTTTCTGTTACTTTTTTTTTTTTTTTTTTAGATAAAGCTTAATGTTTTCCATTATAGTATATTCAGACTGCCAGGGTTTTTTGTTAACTTTAAGAATACAGTCACCCCTCCATATCCGTGAGTTCTGCATCCGTGGATTCAATCGTGAATTGACCATATTCAGGAAAAAAACTGGATGGTTACGTCTATACTGAACATGTACAGACTTTTTTTCCTCATTATTAATATTCCCTAAACAGTACTGTAAACTATTTACATAGCATTTACATAGTGTTAGATATTATAAGTAATCTAGAGATGATTCAAAGTACATGGGAGGATATGTGTAAGCTCTCTGCACCATTTTATATAAGGGACTTGAGTTTCCCCCACAGAACAAGAAGATGACTGTACAATGCTAGACTTTTAATTAGAAATCATTTCTTTAATTTAGTAATTCAGAATTATTTAAAGTTATGGTGAAGATATTAATATATCAGAAATTAATGTGGATGATTTGATAGAAAAATTACATGATTAGTGTAGCAAGCTATGTTTACGTGTTGTGATTATTTGGTTAGGCACTGAACTCATCAAGAATAATTCAAATTTGGCTGGGCGTGGTGGCTCACACCTGTAATCCTAGCACTCTGGGAGGCCGAGGCGGGCGGATTGTTTGAACTCAGGAGTTCAAGACCAGCCTGAGCAAGAGCATGACCC
>CAUYSK010109306.1:0-22029 GCA_963575035.1 Avahi laniger | reverse complement strand
ATGTGGAAACAACCCAAGTGTCCATCAATACATGAGTGGATTAATAAACTGTGGTATATGTATACCATGGAGTACTATTCAGCTTTAAGAAACAATGGTGATATAGCACCTCTTATATACTCCTGGAAAGGGCCAGAACACATTCTACTAAGCGAGATATCCCAAGAATGGAAAAACAAGCACCACATGTACTCACCATCAAATTGGTATTAACTGATCAACACATAAGTGCACATATAAGAATAACATCTATTGGATGTTGGGCAGGGGGGAGGGGGGAGGAGGGAGGAGAGGACGGGTACATGCATACACAAAGAGTGCAATGCGCACCACGCAATAGGATGGACATATTTGAAACTTGGACTGAGGGGGGGAGGGGGGTCAAGGGCAACACATGTAACCTAAACATCTGTACCCCCATATTATGCTGAAATAAAAAAAAAAAAGTTATAGTTTCCTCTGTCCCTGCAGTAGGAGGTCATGGAAGTTGTAGGGAGAGAAGAAAAGCATGTTACAGAGGTGGGGCAGGGAAGGTTGTCACTTTCCCAAATTCCTGTATCTTCTCTCTTCGGAGGACAGTTTGAAAACCTCTGTTGTAGACAAGGGCTTGAACTTTACTTGCTGCCTTTACCTTTCTCTCCCTACCTTTTATGTCAGCTTATTGTTAGCACGAAAAAATTGAATAGGATTTTTCCACCTCAGCTTAAAATATTTGAACTGCTTGTGTCAACTTTGGTGTCATGGGGGGAGCCATGCTGGTCATTGTCATAGTGACGAAACCATTTGGCTTCCAAATATCTCTACCTAGGAACGTTTTAGTATCGTTTTATGCATAACATTTAAATTATTCTTAAGCCAATTTCAGTGATTAAGTTTATCCTTCCAATATTCTTAATCCCCTCCCCATCCCCACTTCTGTCCCCATCCTTCTGCCAGGTTTCCCGATGTAGATATTCAGAAACAGCCTATCTAATATGTTATGTGCATCTTGGTTTTCCTTAGGCAATTGATCAGCAATTCTGTCTCTCACTCTCCATGGCTACCCTTTGTTCTCTGGGTCTATAATCAAATTTAATAGAGCAGTAGATTCATGAATTACGATTGTGAGACTTAAAGAACAGTCTTTCACTGTTAAGGCAAAGGACAGTGACATAAAGTGTTTGCCAGTGTTTATTATGAATTACACAGCAGCACATGTGAGTTTGGAAGACTGCAGTGCAACTACAGTGAGTTATGGAGGTGGGTTTCCTGAGGGATAGAGCATCATGGCTGTGTTGACCAGCTGAACGGACAGTTTCCTGCACGCCAAGGAGACTGCAGCTTCCTTCTGAAGACCAATATGTGTGATTCTCATGGTGCAAAGAGATTTCCCAGAAATGAGAGTCTAGGGAAATAATAATTATTTCTTTGTGCTGCAGAGACTTGGGTGAATATTCAGCAGTTTTTGTTTAGATTCATAGCTTGTGAGAAAAAGTTTTAAGGCAGCTTTTGTTCAGTTGTGAATATAATTATGCATTTGACTAGCAGTTGAGGTATAAATAATTCACTTTTGAACATTTTGTAATTAGTTGAGACATAAATACTGGATCAAGGGTTTTAATGACAGAAGTTCCATTGGGTTTCATGCTTTTTATTATTTTTCCTCTGATACAATTAAAACACTCCTAAATATACTCAAACATATGTGCATGTGTAAACACAAATGCTCTCATAAGTAGGAGTATCATATGCTATGTCCAACCTCAAAAAGGCTAAAAATATAATGAAAAGGGCAATCTTGTCATAAATTCTGTTTCCCAATGAGATAAACAATGACTCTTAATTAGAAGCTAAAATTTTTAATTAAGATGATTCTGCAGTAATTATCTTAGTTGTCTGCTTCACTGGGTTTTAATGAAAAAGATTGATTATTTGTAAGACTAGTAGTATAATTAAACATTCAGGGTTGCACTGGCCACTGAGGTGAAAGTAATGTGATTAAACCCTAAAGTACATTCCTTAACAAATTATTTTAGACAGTCAAATCTGGTGCAGTGTCCGTAAACTTTATTTTTATGAGTAGCTTCAACATCTTAAGGTAAACACAGATTCAGCTACAACTGGCTCATTTATGTAAAAAGATTTGTTGAGCACTTACTATGTGCTAAAGTGATGCAGTGGCATAAAGCATGATTGTTGGCATTAGATACACCTGTTCGAAGTCTCAGTTCTCTTATTTGGCAGACTTGAGATACTGGAAAAACCCTACAACCTTTTAGCACATTAGTTGTACCAGCTGTAAAAGGTGATAAATAATATTTTATGTGGTTGTTGAGTTTGTAAATGAGTCAGCATATGTTCCTACCACAGTTTCTGGTACTGAGTAAATGCTCTATAAATAGGTCTATTATTACTGTTACTTTTATTTTAAAAAATTCTGTAATTTTTCTTTCAGTTAATCAGTAAGTACAGTCTGTAGATTCCTATCAGTTTATTAAAATCTTGAACAAAGAGAAAAAAATTATGTTGATAGGTAATACTGGCGGCTTAAAAGCAGAATGATGTTATCTTTGCAACGGTAACAGATATTAGAAGTTCAAGAAGTTAATATTTTCAAAATCTGTAGGAAATTCTCTCTCTCTCTCTCTGCCTTCGTAAGCCACTTCCTGGAAATGCAGGGAAATTGGCTTCTAGAATTGCTTCATTTTCTTATTTGCTTTAGATGTAGAGTTTAATGAACAAATTTCTGCATCTGCAAGGATCAATTCACATTATCTTAACCAGTCTCTGTTGGCTGAGGAAACTTTGTTTGCCAGGAAGTTGGATGAATGAGAGTATGTGCATAGTGTTGGACAGATTAATCCAACCTAGCTTCATAGACATGTTCTAACCTAATAATCCTGCTCTCTTTGGTCCTGTGCTGTAACTATCGGAGCTAATCATCCACAGACACAACAAACATAATGTGACTAGGCATGAATAAAGAGGAAATGTATAATAATCGAGGTAGTTTGAGGTTAATCATCAAGTACTTCATAGAGCACAAAGGGAGTTCCCCGCAATTTGGACCCTGAGGTGATCATATTTCTGTGCCAATAAGATGCTAAGACATCCTTGAATATTGATATTATGAGCATTGCCTTTAAAGCCAGAGGGACCTGGATTTGAAACTTTGATCCTTGATGTACTAGTAATATAATCTTGTGCAAGATATTTATCCTTTCTGAGACTATTTTCTTATTGAATGTAATAATCTATGTGAAAATAACAAATCATGCAAAACATAATTTATTCATTCCTATATTTATTTGTCAATTTATTGAACACCAAATATATCCCCCGACTGTGCCCAGCAACGAAAATTCAAACACGAATGAGACACACTAATGTATAAGTCAACAGAAAATTACCACTTAGTGTGATAAATGCTTGGGCTAACAGTATGCTTGGAACATTTTGAAAGCCAAGAGAAGCATCTAGTTCAGACTGAAGAGAGTAGGACATGCTTTCTGGAGAGACTGACACTTGATCTGAGTCATGAAGGATGAGAACACTAGCTCAAGGAATCAGGGTAGCAGGAGCATCCCAGGTAGAGGGAACTGTTTGAATGCAGGCTTGGAGGCATGCATGAAAGAGCATAGCAGGTAAGAACTGCTTTGATAGGGGTGAACATCACCTTGAAGTCTTTAAAATCATAAAACAGTTTTAGACAGGTACATGCTATGATGAGATTTATTTTTTTTTGAAGATTATTTTGGTAGCACTGTGGGGGCTAGATTAGAAGGGGAGTCTGGTAACAGGGAGAAAAACTTAGAGATGTATATATTCTATAAGCTTTTTGTTTTGGCTATCTGATATGTGCCAAACAGTTTATTTTGTGCTCACAGAAAAAGGCATGTAAGACATGAGGCATATAGGGGGATTGCTGGATCAAATGGTAGTTCTACTTTTAGTTCTTTGAAGTATCTCCATACTACTTTCCATAGAGGTTGTACTAGTTTGCAGTCCCACCAGCAGAGTATGAGCATTCCTATCTCTCTGCATCCACGCCAACATTTGATGTTTTGGGACTTTTTGATATAAGCCATTCTCACTGGAGTTAAGTGATAATCATTGGAAATCAAGCAGGTGGGAGCGGGGAGGAGGGCATGGGTAAATTCACAGCTAATGGGTACAATGCATGCTATCTGGGGAATGGGCACACTTAACAACTTTGACTCAAATGGTACAAAAGCAATTTATGTAACCAAGACATTTGTTCCCCCATAATATTCTGTGGGGAAAAAAAAGACATGAGACCTGCCCTCAGGGTACTTATAAAATACTGTCGTAGATAACCAGATAAAACATCATTCACAGGGCTGCGTGATAAACGTTGAGGCTGCTGTGGGTGACCCAGGAGAGGAGTGAGGAAGAGCTGGACTAAGGCTGTGGGAGTGGAGGTGGAGAGGATGATCGGTAGATTGGGGAGAGAGTGAGGAAGTATCATCGGCAGGACTTGTTTATAAATGGACAAGTAATTATAAATCTATTGTAATTAGTTGTTTGAGTGTACACCAGAGGAAGGGGAATCTTCTCCTTGGCATCCTGGACTACCCAGCTCATGGTGCAGATTATAAGAACTTTACAGTGAGTCCACTAAACTTGAACCTGAGACTGTTACCTGCATATTTGGGGCTTCCTTATACAATTAGAGCAATAGATAGAAATAAGGACTGTATTTTTGGCCAGTTCATTTAATGGTACCAAGAAGAAATAATGCTTCCTGCTTTTTGTAAAAACAATAAAAAAAAGTACCATAGTCTTAAATAAATCTTTTCTGATAGAAGTTGCTGTGGGCAGCTCATTGATATTCTTTCATGATTGTATTTTCTGTGTGATGATGTGTTTAGGCTACCAGTTAGTCTATAGGTTACAGAATGACAAAAAATAGATGTGAATGATTTCACAAGAAACCTAGGGAAGAAATGGATATCACCTAGAGATAGGTTTCTAAGACTGGCAGGCAGCTTCTGAAGCAAGTTGGCCAATTTATCTCTGAATATAGTAGCTAAACTTGACATTAAGCTGCTATTTTCTTGGGGAACACTTGAGACTGTCCATATGGGGGTTGGATTATATTGGGGGTGAGGGACTCTCTTAACCTTTAGATGCAAGATGAAAGTAATTTGTGCCAGGCACATCGTATGCACAACACAAAAGAAATCAACCATATCTAATGAGCTGAAAGTGTCCATGAGGAGTTTCGCTTATGAGCGGGGCAGATCAGTTGCCTTGAACTCTGTTACCGAGACGACAGAGATAGCCGTGCTGGGAGGAAGCCTGGCTTAGCCTTTCCCTTGTGTGGTAGTGGGCATCTGGGCACAGCATGATGCTTCCTATTCCATTCTTCTCTCCCACTTTATGTATTTTCTTTTACGAGAAGACCGTGGCACACTCTCATTCTACTTATGAGACTGTTAGTGCTGCCTACGTAACAGAATAGTGGTAGTCAGTAATGTTACTATCTTATATGAACTTTTTTGGAATGGGTAATGATTCATTATTTAAATTTTTGAAACATGGGAGACAAAATTTAGGAGACCTGCTTGAGATGGGAAAATACCAGCACTGATTATCAATAGTTTATCAGTTAGGAAGTCAGTTAATTTTTGCTATGTTAATATGGAAAAAAAAATGGTTCATAACCTGGTCATTTCTTCTCACAAAGATATTTTATAAGCATTTCATCTCACTTATTTTGTGAAACAGAATATTCTAGTTTGTGGCACTCAACATTTAATTGTCCTCCTCCTGTATGCATTAGCAAATGGGATAGCAGATGGAAAATGAGTGACTGTTTTACATTAGTGCGTAATTGGAATGGAGATTTTTATTTATTAACATAAAAGGATAAGTTATGTGTAATTAAAAATTATAGAAGCGCATGGATCTTTTATAAATGTGTAGAATTGAGGATCTATTCATAAAAATGTATCTACCATTAATATAACTCTCATAATAATGTATTCAGCTAGTTGGAATGTGTCTTTACTTCCTATTAGTCTCTGAGTTCCCTAGGGTAAGAATAATGTCTTTTTCACTATGTACATAGTAGGCATTCAACAAATTGTATAGAAATGAATTACTTTAAATTATAATGAAGTACTTGTCATCACAGAATCACACTTAGGGGTCTAAAAATTGATGTTCAAATTCTTCACATAGTTTGTAGCCAATATGTTGTTATCTGAGTGGCTGGATAATATTATGACATGAATTTGTTCTTTTCATATATGACTGTTTCCTTTTTCTTTTTACTTCACCATTTTAGCATTAAATATACTTCAATAGCATGCCTTGTGCAAATATACTTTATTTCTAATAATCTTCTGATCTAAATTTATAACTTTGGAGAATTTTGAATGTTTCATAATCCATGGTTTCAGTAAACACTATTCATGTTGTCAGTATAATTTTTTTATGTGATTGTACTAAACATGGGAACTTTAGTGACTTCCTGTTTAAAGGAGTGATTTCTGAGAGAAGTTAGTAAATGTATATACCTTCTTTTGCTGATTGCGGTTTTCTCCCATCTCAGTCTAGTCTGTAGCCCAGTCAGGACTGTGACTGGCTTTTATTACAAAAATATCTACAATTGGTAAAAAAAAAAAAAACCAAAAAATAACCTCTAGATGATGGTAATAATAATTTGTTATAATAGTAAAACCATATTTTCTTTATCCACTCATGAATTGAAGCTTCATCTGATACAATTTCTGCAAAAAAATTCCCACAATGACAAAGGGATACTTCCAGCATAACTGTAATTGTAAAATTTTGTTTACACATTTTGACATTTTGTCAAAGCATACTTTTATGAATTGTGTTATTTATTTTTATGACTGATATTTACTGCTTTTAAGATCTGAAGTTGGTTTCCAGGAATTAGCGATACACTAAAATTTGGCTTCATCCATAGTATTTGGTCAAATCTGCTATTCAACCCTTGCCTTGACATCAGCCTGTGAGGGTGAAGGGTTGCATGCCTACTTCAGTGTCATTTCCAGTATCTTTGAATTTATGCACAATTAAGATCTTGTGACTGCACTGGATAACATAATATCTAAACATATAAAAATGTCAATAATATGAGCAAAGAGTGCCTTTAAATTTGTGATTATTATCTTAATATTCACTTTCATGTGTAGCTAAGCAACCTAAATGTAACTTGGTGAAAGTATTCTTACATACTTTAAATGTTGAACTCAGTCACTTGAAATATAAAGTAAAATATAAATAATAAATTGAAGATTGTTGTAGCTTTTAACTTTATGTAAATTGTCAATTTAGATCTTTCTTATTGTTGAAAAGAGAGAAAATATTAGATTATTACCATGAATTTTATAGTGTGTGATAACTAGATAATTTTAGGAAGAAGATTATATCTTTTCTGACCCAGGAGACATTTAAAAAAATTAAATAATAAATTAAAGTACTAGGAGTTATATCATAATTCTAACCATTGCAGAATTTTTGTATTTTAGTAATATCTTTAAATAATATAACCTTTAAAAACTGTGTTTAATATTTAGTTGCTTACTTCCATTTAGGCCACAGGTCTTTCAAGAAAAAGTCCTTATTGGCAATTTTTCATGTCTCATAAGGATAAATTAAAGGCAGAATTTGTCACTTTAAATTTCAAGAGTGGAGTAATTCCAGAATATGAACAAAAATATCTGTGATAAATTGTCTTTGTTTAGATTTAATAAAGAATATGGAGTAGATGAAAAAAAAACATATAAGAGGATAGATAATAACATACTTCAAAAATATCAGATCAACTTTGGTTGAAAGTGAGCATCTTTTCATTGTCACAATGTGTTATAGTGAATGACTTCAGGGAAAAATCTAGCAGTTGACAGGGCTGAGAAATTATAGTAATAGTTTTTGGAGATAAATTAAATTTTTTTTATATTCCAGAAATCTATTTTTTTGATGAGGATATTTAGTTTGGGCCAAATATTGATTTTAATACTCAGCTGTTTGGTATTTGGACAAAATATGTATTTCATGCTCTTTATTATGAATGTAATTAACCCCATTTAATAATGTTATACCTATTTAAGATAAAGGTAGAGTTTGTAGAAGCCCAACTTTCAAATGCTACCTGTCAACAAACTAAGTCATAAGTTGTGGGTTGCCTGTATCTATAATCCCTATAAAAACCCTTCAAAGGGAGTTTAACATACTATGAAACTGGGCCTCAGTGAGATTAGGTGCTTCACTCAAGAACACACCCTTGACTAACAACAGATAAGAGATTCACATGCAAGTGTCTTAGATTTGGAAGCTTGCATTTTTTAAATTATACTATATCTATACTTTATATATCTCTATTATTGCTTATTTTAAGTGTTAATTGTATTATAAGTTTTATAAAAATTATAAGTATTGTTAATATGTATTACATTAACTATACAATAAGTATTGTTGATTGGTCTGTATTTTCTGCTAAACTCAGGACAAGGACCATATCATGCTCATCAGGGTATACTCAGCTGAGCAAAGTGTCTGGGATATATTAGATGCTTGTTAAATTGTTGAATTAAGTGAATGTACTAGATATATATGGGAATATGAATTCCTATACTTTCAATTTATAGATGAGGAAGGATGCTGAGACTTGGAGAGACTTAGTGTTATCTTCACCTTTACATGGTCTATTACTGGTGAAGAAGATTCAGGCATTTGGAATCAAAGTCCATCCTTTCCATCTATCTATGTACTGCCTTTGATATTAAGTGATATCTTTTTTTGTTAGTTAAAGAGGCTAATAAATATTTCATATGATCACATCATTGATCTGATTTAATAAAACAAAATAAGAACTCAGCTTGGGAAACAATATTTTGGGACTTCTCCTTCCTTTTGTGTCTCTTTTAGGCAACATATGTTAATAGGCTAATGTGTTTTCCTTTTACTTTAATGTTGAAGAGTGTCATTAACTAGGCACAGTGCCTGGCACATCCAGGGAGGGTACTTAATATGTTGAATGAATTCTGGTATCACCATATTCTTGCTCAAATCATCCCAAATAATTAATTTCATGGAATGTTGCCTGGTTGGTGTATTCACATGTCTCTTTCCTTATTCCTACCACTTCCAAGAATGCTTGTCATACAGGATAGATACAATTAGGATAAAATAACATGAATCCAATAGTTGATATATTCAGTCAAATCTCTGTACATTCATGTCTCTGTATTTCTGATCTTGGAACTATCTGACAGTCTATATCTGTGTTTGCAACCTCTGGGCCCTGGACCGATGCCAGTCTTTGGCCTGTTAGGAACCGGGCCACATAGCAGGAGGTGAGCGGCAGGTGAACAAACGAAGCTTCACCTGTATTTACAGCTGCTCCCCATCGCTTGCATCACTTTCTGAGCTCCACCTCCTGTCAGATCAGCAGCGGCATTAGAATCTCATAGGAGCATGGACCCTACTGTAAACAGTGCATGCGAGGGATGCAGGTTGCACACCCCTTATGAGAATATAATGTCCGATAAACTTAGGTGGAGCTGAGATGGTGATGCTAGTGCTGAGGAGCAGCTGTAAATACAGATTATTATTGGCAGAGAGGTTTGACTGCACAGAGACCATAATAAATCAATTGCTTGCTGACTCATATATCAAAACCCTGTTAGTGAGTCACAAGTGACAATTAAGCTGCGTCTGGTGGCAGGCTTTACAGTGGCAAGTGAGTTGATGTACTTCAGTTGTACAGCTGCATCTGGTGGCAGGTTTCAAGTCAGAATCTGACACTTATATTCGTCTATGTGTAGTCCGCCCATTGTTTTATTTCTTCTGAGCCTCTTTCCCACACTGCATACTTGTCTCAGTCATAGTTTCGGTAAGCCCACAAACTAACCCTAGCAAAAATGAGTGCCAAAAAGGTTGGGGACCACTGGTCTACATGATGGCTAGAGATAGCAAAAATTACTGTATTTAGAATTCCTGACCTATTTCAATGGTATCAACAGGCTCTTCTGCCTCTGGCATCTGATTAGGGTTGGCCAGTGTCTCTTGTCCTCCCATCCCCACCACAGCAGGAGTTAGAGGCAGTCTATTCTCTGTACCTGTGCTGCCCAATACAGTAGCCACTAACTACATGTGGCAATTGAGCACTTGAAAGGTAGCAAGTCCAAATTGAGATATGCTGTAAATGTAAAATACACACTGGGTTTTGAAGACTTGATGTGCAAAAAATAATACTTCGTTGATAACTTTTCTATTGATTAAATATTGAGATGACATATTGGATTCAAAATGCATTATTAAAATTAATTTCACTTGTCTATTTTATTTAAAAATGTGGATACTGAAAAAATTTAAATGACATTTGTGGGTCTCAAAATATTTCTATGGAACAGCACTGATCTACACAATTTTTGCTCCTACTGGGCACTTGCAATCTTATTTTCCCCTCATACCTTTAGGCATAGGCATAGGTATGCCTATACCTAGGCATAGTGATAGCTCTCCTGCTGCTAGTTCTGGGTTTCAGCATTATTCTTGGCAGTTCTTCCATACCCTACCCATCCTTTAATTTCATAATTAGTCTTTTTATAAATCTTCCTAGAATTATACCTAATTATTATGTTTCCTATTAGGATCCTGACGCAATGACTATCAGACACAAGCAGGTAGAAGAAATTAATTATGGCTTCCATCTTTGCAGAAATTATTAAAAATAAAACATTATTGATCTTTTATCTGATTTAAGATGACTATAAAATATTATAATGTGCAAGCATTTTTATTATTATTGTTGTTTACATTATTATTATATTTATCTCCCTTTCCAAACTTTACTTTGCTTAAACCTATATCCTCAATAGGACTAGAAAGATTTGAAACTGATATTTTGCTGTACAGAAAGCCAACAGCTCAAATGTTTTTTAAACATATAAAACCTCCTTTGTTATTTATTTACTCAATAATATCTAAAACATTGATAAGATCAAGAATATGGATTTGGAGGATAATATACTAACAATTGTACTAATAATAACAATTATCATACAAACACTTTTACATGTATGACTTATTTCTGCTCATTCTAATTCAGATCAGATTGTGTGTGAGTTGCAGTAAATAGAAATAGAAGGGGAAAAATAGGATGGAGAGTCAGATAAAATGAAATTACTTTTATCTCTCCCTTCAGCAACAATAATACCACATATTCTATTGTATCTTTTGTAGAAGTAAGGATCACTTGTGATTTAGTTCTCAGGAGGAGATTAAAAATTGTGATTCCAGTAGCCTCAATATTTACTTCTTAAAATACTTCTCAATTTATTTTTATCACAATAAAATTGCCAGAGATACTTTTTTTTTGTTTCTAGGATTACCAAATGTTTTTGTGGGGAAACACTTTTTTTTGGTTCCAGGTTAACATACTAGGACAAATTCTGGATATGAAGATATCTTACATTTGTATAGGTTAGTCATTTTCCAGCCATGTTCTGGGGTGCTCCAGGGTGCCATAGTTTAGGGAGGGCAGAGATTGCGGGAAGGAGGCCATGCAGGTTGGGCCCGAGCCCTTCACCTTGCTGCCATCTCTTTAAACCAGAGTAGCTCCAATTTTATGCACTGAAGACCCACGTGTTTGAAAAAAAGGTTAACCTTACTTAAAAAAATTTAAATTTCTTGCTATGAAAACAATTGTTCTCCTCCTCCTCCTCATCTACCTCCTCTTTCTTTTCCTCTTTTTTCTCATTCTGGTAAAACATACCCTGGAGTTTGGTAGGGCAGGAGCAATTTTCTTATTTATAAATGAGGAAATTTAGGTTCAAAAAGTTGAAGTGAGATTGTCCAAGGTCACTGAAAATTAAAAAGTAATTGTTGGCCAGACCTAGATCCAGGTTTCCTACTACTATTCAGAGTTCTTGTTAGTTCACTGCAGGCCCCCACCTCTGTAGTGACACTGACCAGTTGGAAACTGAGCAAGCCATCAGAAATGAAGTCTAGATGAAGATGTTTCTAAATGATTCTGCAGCAAGTAATTGAACACAAACACAAATCAGGTACCTAATTGCTTATGTTGTAAAGTATTAGATAGCCCATTCAAGGCACGCCATACTAGACTGCATCTTTCTAAAAAGGTCTGTACTTTCAGGATAAAGTCTTTTTCTCCTGGAACAGACATCACCCGCTGACATAATTACAGCTGACTGGATTAGAGATGGGAGGTAGTCTGGCAGGGAAGCTCTAACCATGTGGAGCTCTCCCTACTGGTTGAAGAATGGCTGATTCAGATTCCTTCTCTTTGAGAGTCTGAACAATGAGACATATAGATGGTGGCAGGAAAACTCACAAAAATAAAGTAGTAAGAAGAAACCATAGAGTAGAGAGAAGGTGATTACAGTTAACCCATTGAGTGGGAGAGTTGAGCAGCTGAGTCAGAGTTTTTGAGTCATTAGTAGTAGTACCCCAAGAATCTATAGTGCTTGCATCTCCCCATCTCTGTTTGGTAGGGGCATGTTGCTAGCTTGACATCGATCATAATGGGAATTTTTACACAACAGAAATTGGGAGAAGCTTCAAATCAGAGCTCCACCATCATAGAGCCTGTTGTTACTTATTTGCACATGACTGTGCAGAGCACTTGAGTGGCCAGTGATGGATGCCCCTTAGGAGGGGTGACTACTGGAGTGTCTGTTGTGTTGCCAGAGCTACTACTGTGTATGTAGAAGATCCTAATTTCTGCAAGCAGTGTGGAAAGTGAACTTCTGGCTGTGTGGATACTATCTTCCTTACTTCTAAGCTCTAACTCTCCATTTAAGGCAGCTCAAATATCTCTCTATTTTTACAAGCCTGAAAGAACTTAACAGTATTCATGGTGCCAAGAAACTAATTTAGATGATCTTCACACCTCTGTTGGTTGTTTTGGCATCATTTTTAGCTGTGGATTCCAACCTTTTGTAAACTCATAATATTTGTATCCTGATCCAGTTAGGAAATTCGCACGATTTCCTTTGTCAAGTATAAAAGCCAGCAGGACTTTGTTTTTGAACGATCAGTGTTAGCAAGGTTCTTGCTGTGTTTATTTGCAACCTATGAAATAACCTTCAGCATATCAAAACATTTTCTGGGTTTGTTTCCAACAATCGTTACAAAGGAAAAAAATTACTAAATCTGTGTTGGTGGTATTGGGGATCATGTTTTTCATTAAGAAAGCCCTGCCCATCAGTCTATCAGTCTGTGGTCTTCTCTTCTGTGAGGGCTCCTTTCCTCTCTCTACCATTTGCGTTACTCACCTTGTTAACATGTCTGACTCAAAAGCTCTCCTGCTCTAGAAACTCTCCCCAGTATTGCATTAAATGCAGTATTCTCTCTTCTTGCCTTTTTTCTGTCTCCTTAATGCACTCCCATTCACCTTTCTCAGTATATTCATACTTAAGTGGTTCTTAAGTGTTTCCCATGTCAATAAGTTGTTATTGCTCCAGTTAAAAGACAAATTCCTTGGTGATGGAGAAACTACTTTTCTTTTCTTTTTGCTGCTTCCTGTACTTAATGCCCAATTTGTGGTAATTAAATAATTAGGAGAAAATATTTGTAATATATTTTAGCATTTGTTCAGTGCTTCGTATAAGCAAGACACATATGCTGTATTAGCTCATTGACTCCTTAGAGCTATTCTTGAAGGCAGATGTTATCATTTCCATTTTATAGATGAGAATGTTGAAATTCAGGATAACTAAGTAATTGTGTATGGTCGGGGCAATTGGGAATTTATCACCACTGTTCCAACTTTGGAAGAGGATTGATTTCTTTAGTTGTCTTTAAGTATAGATGATTCCCCGTGCAACCACCATCCCATGTGAAAAAGGGGTAATAGGGATAGGAGTCTGTAGAGTCTTGGATCTCAAATGACCTCATTCCCTGGTCAAGCCTCCTTTGTTTTTCGCTTCCTTCAGCCTGGATGACACTTTGCCCGTATTTTCCTTAGCTTGGTGCAAGTAGGGCTCCTGCTCCAGAACCTATGCCTCAGTTGGCACGCCATGCTTTGGGTACCTTCCACAAAAGTTTCTAAGTTTCCCCTCTGCAACCTGGGTTTGGCCAGGGTTGGCCATACCATTAGAGCAGGGCATCTTGGAGCTAGAGTGGAACTGAGTGAGCCCTGACCCTGTCTCCATTTTGGAGCACTCTTTGGCCTTTTTTGATACACAAGGGTTCAATTAAGAAGCTCCAAGACTCCTGTCTATGAAGTTGCCCCAGGGCCCTAGGACTGGGGCTGGTCTGAGGAGGACAGCTTGCTCCCTGGTGGGCAGATGGCTCCTCTTGGCTAGCATGGTATTTTTTTTTCATAAAATTGCCAGGATGTTGCTGATGCATTGATCTTGGGAGACTTTCATGTCAAACACAGGATGAAGAATCTTTACATGCATTGATTAGGTAATAACAAATACAAAAGTGCCTCTTCTCTATTATTGTAAATCTTCATTGATAAATTACTATACCTCATATGGGTCCATAAATTTTGTAATATATTTTAAATCAGATTTTTATATAGGCAGAGCCACTGCAAAAACTTTTGGCTTTCAAAAATATGGTTTCTGGAGGGGGAAAGAGAGAGTTGGAAAAGAAATACTGGAAGCCAAAGAACTTACAGTGAAATACATTGTATTATAGTCTGTGATGGTTTGACTGTCCCCAGCAAAACTCATGTTAACATTTAATTGCCATTGTGATGTATTGCAAGGTGGAGCCTCTAAGAAGTGATTATGTCACGGGGGCTCCACCCTCATAAATGGATTAGTTATGGCGAGAGTGGCTTTGTTATGAAAGTGAACTTTCTGTTGTATGGGCTCTCTTGCCCTTGCACCATGCGTTGACCCTCACCAGAGGCTGGTGTTATAGAATCTCAAATTCAGGCCACTGATGCACAACTAAAGCCAAAAACTGTGAAACCAGCTCTTGGAGATAGAGAAAAGTTTATATTTGGCTAAAGTGAGAAGACAAGAGAGAAAACCTCTCAGATCTGCCTTGTTATAGAGATGACGCAGTGAGATTTTATGCAGGGTTGGGGGAAATCTTGTTGCTTTAGTCTCAGATAACACCTTGAGTAACCAGACTTCTGGGTGTTAGCAGCTAGTCACAATTTTTTCAGGGGCATTCATTTCTTCTGCAAAACCAACTCAGATTCTCCTCGTGACCCT
Organism: Avahi laniger; assembly: GCA_963575035.1. Lineage (NCBI taxonomy): Eukaryota > Metazoa > Chordata > Mammalia > Primates > Indriidae > Avahi > Avahi laniger. The sequence goes on along the minus strand of CAUYSK010109306.1, from coordinate 6,847 downwards.
GGAGTTATCTCCTCCGCTTGGCAAAAAAAAACCATTAATAAATGCTGTGAGAATAATGGGTGCTGAGCAGGAAACAAGCAGTTAATATGTGCAAAAAACCCAGGGTATAGTTCAATCTTGCATTATTTTGGTCATTAAAAATGTCAGGGTAGCACTCTGGGAGGCCAAGACAGGAAGACTGCTTGAGGTCAGGAATTTAAGACCAGCCTGAGCAAGAGCAAGAGCCCATCTCTACAAAAAATAGAAAAATTAGCTGAGCATGGTGGCCTGCACCTGTAGTCCCAACTACATGGGAGGCTGACGCAGGAGGATCGCTTGAGCCCAGGAGTCTTAGGTTGCAGTGAGCTATAATGATATCACTGCACTCCAGACCCAGCGATAGAGCGAGACTCTGTCAAAAAAAACCAAAAGCAAGGTACTAAAATATCGAGGGGCCTGACTACACTGACACCATGTTCTTGGACTTCCCAGTCTCCTGAATCATGAGCCAAATGCATCTTTGTTTTTATAAATAACCCAGTCTGTTGTATTCTGTGATAGTAGCAGAAAATGGACTAAGACATGGCATTACAGTGAAATATATCATGTCATACATACAGTGGGAAATGTATTATATTATTGCATTACAAGATTCAAACCAGACTGGTGTGGTCACAAAGCTTGTCCTCTTTATGCCTCAAAAGTGGATGCAAACTTTATGTTAGGTCTGTACATAAACTCATTGTTGGTCACCACTCACCACATTAAATTGATTGAAATGATTGCATGAATAGAAATAGCCTAAGTGAAGGCTCATACTAGTTAGCCAAGAATTGCTCAGTAGGTTTCTGTCATTGAGAATGAGGCAGACAATTGGTACAGGAAGGGCAAGGCAGCATTACCTAGTAGTTACGTGTATGGGCACAGAAGCCAGAGAGTCCAGGTTCAAATCCCCGTCCCATGACTGACTTGGGATATAACTTAGAGTAGATCATGGAACCTCTGTAACCCTCAGTTTCCTCACCTGTAAAAGGAGGATAAGTATAGAATAGTACTTTTCTCACAGTGTTAAAGTGAGGATTTATTAACACAAAGCAACTCAACTGTGACTAGAAAATTAAATTATTTTATCTTGCATTTGTAAAAGGATCTTTTCACCAACATTCTGCATTCTTTGTAAGTACAGCTGTAGGCCTTGCTTTAGTGCCACAATCATCTTTGCCTCCAGCACTGAATGTATGCAGCAGATACTCATTATTGCTCCATGAATGAATGAGCAAGTCCATTCAGGAGGATAAGCACAAGCACAGAGAGATGAAATTTCTTAGCAGTCAAACAGAGTATATGAAAATGACATGAAAGTCCTATTCAGCTATCAATATGCAGGAAATACAGGGGATGGGAGAACATGTGACACAACACTGTGGGGAAGCAATCAGCAAGATCTGGACTGCACTGCAAAAATCTCTATAGTTTAACAAATTCCAAGAAGAAAAACGATTGGCAGCCTTGATTAAAGAGACATAAAGGACCTATCAACCACTCACAATGTATAGAACTTACTGGAATCTTTTTAAAAATTTTATTTTACTTTATTTATTTACTTTTAATTAACAAATAAAAATTGTTCATGTATTTATTGTGTACAACATGTTTTAAAGTATTTATACATTATGGAATAGCTCTATTGAGCTAATTAACGTATGTATTACCTTCAAATAAATTAAAAGATTATGAGTCAATTGAAGAAATTTGAAAAGTAACTGGATATTTGTGGATATTAGGTAATTGCTATAAATTTTTAAGGTAATAATGGTATTTGATAAAAATTTGGGGAATATATAATGCAATGTTTATGGATGAATTGATGTCATATCTAAGATTTACTTCAATGATCTGTGGCTTGCAGCATTGGTGTATTAAAGATAAAAGAAGATTGGATAGAATTAATGCAGCAAAGTGGTGCCTACATGAAGGTTTATTATGCTATTCTTTCATCTTTTGTATATGTTTGAAACCTTTCACAATAAAAAGTAAACAATCAAATTTAAGAAAGAAATAAAGAAAAGAAAAAAATAGAAAAATCTGTTAAAAACAATTAAGTGCTCTTTCCATTTATTAGCAATTATTCTTAAGGGCTCTTTGGTCAGAACCTATAAAAAAACTTTATGATTGCCAAATTTCTGGAAAATAATATATTATTTTAAAATACTTTAAATAAATATACAGGAATGATGTCAAACACATGTTTGACATCATTCCTGTATATTTATTTTTTCCAACTGAGTTAGCTGATAAACACTATATATTCCTTACATTGCTGTCTTAAAATGCATCAAAAGAGAAAACTATTGGAACTTTTCAACTTGCCTCTTATATTAAATGTAACATAAATAAGGAAATAAAAGAACATGAGATATCATATTTTACGAGGCAGAAGAGTGTAAAGCTCTTGTTGGAGAAACATTCCCTTCCCAACCCCCCATCCGGTTTTCCCATCACCTGTCCACGGAAGGCAGATGGAAACCCCTTTGGGCAGTGCCCATTCCACTCCAACAGATCATGCCCAATGTCTCTGCTGCTGACCAGGGAACCTGCTTGTTGCAGTGAGAGTTCCAGGTGCTGAAGCTCCTGTCTTTTGATCTCTTTCTCAGCATGTGACCACAGGATTGTTTGTGGGTCTGAGCTGTTAACTGTGACTCTGGCTGACTAATAGGGATTCCCATGGATGGGTTCTCTCTGTAGAATCCTCATTCGTTGTCCTCCGTCTTGTGTACTGGTGTTATTTCCCAGTTTAGCCCATGACACCATCTAAGCTTTTCTCTGAATCAAAGTGGACAGGACCTGTGGGTGAGGCAAGAATTTGAGGGCCCAGCCATACTTGAAAACTGTGTGGCTTTGGGTAAGTCGCCTATCCTGTATCTTCAGTTTCTTGTCTAGAAATTGGGTGTAATAATAACTAGTTCACATGGTTGCTGCAGGGCCTAATGGCATAACTGATATGAAAGCCAAAAAGTGGAATTTCACACCAAAACATGCTGTATAAAATGTTCACATGGAAGAAGCATTTACTATTGAAAAAAATATCTATAAATATTTCCTGCAATTTTAAAGAAAATAAGGACATCCTTCTAGGTTAATTATCTGGCTGAGAGGAAATAAATTATAGATCCCTAAGGCACAAACAGTTTTGCCCAGATTAGAAGACTGTACCTGCTCTCCCAGAAAAGATAAATTATTACTTAATAATTATGAATCATAATTAAAATTGAATTTTGCCAGAGGACCCTGGTGAAAAGCTGGTCTTTTAGAAATGAATTTCTTCCTGAAATATTAGGAAATTAACAAATATAGCTGGAAGAGGAACTAGAAGTTTAAATATTGAATTAAAAATATCTATGCCTTTTGTTTTCCTTAATGTTGCATAAATTTAATCAAAGTGACTATTTTGGTTGAATTTAGCATACCTATTGCATATTAATGGAAGGCAAAATTTTATTCTATTGTCAAATTTTGACTGCAAAATCATTTTTAAAATAATATTTCTCATATTTAATTTTGTACTGGAGAAAACACAAAACTACATTACTCTAAAATACTGAGATTTTTCTTACATATGTAGTAAAAACTTTTCACATGAAATTCTTCACATAAGATCTATAAGGCATAAGTTTACATTTGTTTCCTAAAAAATATACTTTTTTATTTGTAGTATTGTTGATATTTCTTGAAATAGTTCTCAAGTTTTTCCACTGAAGTAGAATACTCTGAAAATATATGCAAACATGTATAGGTAGCACCCTATTCTCAGGCTTTAGTTTCATTTTGACCTAGATCAAAGCCAAGGAATGAAGGTAATTCTGAAAGTTCTGGTGTTTTTTGTTGTTGCACTTTCTTAGAATGTCATCTCTGACTGCATGTGAAGCTATATGCTAGCCTCGGCTGTAACTCAAGGCCAATGAAAGTGGCTGAGGTCTCACCATTAACTTTTAGGTTTCAGGCAAAAGAGAAAGTAAATCTTGGATCGAGTCCATGGCAAAAAGAAAAATGAAATATTACCAGGTGGCACTGAAATTGCATCATGCTGCATATCCTTCACAAGATTTTTGTTGCTACTAAAATTCTATGACTATGATGTTGCCTCTGGTTAAGGTCTTCTGTAAGATGGCTGAATGTGCTATGAGTAAATAAAATTTCTATGATCAGCACATTTAGGATGTTTTGTTTATAGAATATTTCAATGGCCTTAGGGAAATGGTGATGGTCAAAATAATTCTTATGGGTATTTTGTAGGCATATAAAATACCATCACTCTATAAAATCATCTTTTTTTTGTTGCTGTTGTTGCTTATGTGTTTGTCCTTTTCTCTCCACTATTACGTAAACTCCAAGAGAGCAGGGTCTTTTATCCAGGGATCCAGATTTACTGGTGCCTGGATTTACTGGTGCCTAAAAAGGAGCCTGGTTCAATAAATATTTATTGAGTAACTGATACTAGGGGTAATTACATATTTTAACTAAATACTAATGTGAGGTAGAGTAAAGTAGGCATTGCCCATAATACAGATACAAGCACTGGGTGAACTTAAAAATCATCCACTCATGCCCTATTTAAAAAAAAAAAATTCTTGGTGAACCATGAAACTACACTCAAGAAAGTTTGTAGAAGACATTCATTTTCATGAAATATGTTTGCAAGAGGTAAGTTTAGAGCTTGGAAATGTTTGTAGTAGATGGAAGGTGAGAAGAACAAAGATCTGGAAGGAAGCATTTTTTGAGGTGAATGGACAACTCATATTCAGATATATGGGGCAGCAGGGAAGGATCTGAGGAGAAGGAAATGACTGGAGAGGATTTGGGGGGCAAGATGGCAGACTAGAAGCAGCCTGCATGTGTTGCTTTCAAGGACAGGGTCAAAAGTTGCACATGGATGTCTACCTACAGATGGCCCTTAGAGAGAGCATTCTGAGTATAGGAGAAGTGACCAGGACACTTGGAGTGAAGGAGGAAGTGACAGGGTGATCCACTTGGCAAGATTGGAAGGTACCTAGCGGGGGCATCTACATGTGGGAAGGATAGGAGGAGAGAAGCCCAGGACTCCATGCTTCCCCTTCAGACACTGTGACTTGAGCTGTGAGGGAGTCCCCACCACCACTGCAGACCTCTGGACTGATCAGGGAGCTGCTTGGAGTCTGTGCAGTGATATTGCACCAGAGAGTGGGCACAGCAGGGACCCGATGACTTCCATTTCCAAGTTGCTACAAACGATGCCATCTGAGCTCTCAGGTCCATAGTGCCTGGTCTACACAGGGCTCAGCTCTGCTTCAGCTGTCTTTGCATCACCCAGATGGCTGGGGAGGGATCAGGGAGAGGGAGTGCTCTCCCATGCCCAGTGACTAGGAGCAAGCACCCCTTCACCTCACTGGAGATTTGAGGGGGAAAACATGTGCCATGGATGTTATCTAAGAAGCCCTGAGGCGCCACCATCAAGGCTCCCATGCTGCCCTGTGACCCTGACCATGTGGCTCCCATCCACCACCTGGTGGGAACCACCCCCTTTGTCCAATGCTCCACCAGAGACTCACTAGCCATGAGTTTCCATGGTAACCAGACCTGGGTGGAGTGAACATCTGCAGCCCTGACACCCACAACCACTATCTAGCTGGCTTCACCCAGCTGCCACTGCCACAGCTGTGGGGAGACACAGGTAGAGCAGTCCCTCACCATGCAGCCTCTGTGGAGAGGAACTCATCTAGCAGCCTACCCAAGCTTCTAGCAGCAACCTAGGGAACAGCCCATCACTCCACATAAAGATCATCCAGCATCAGCTTGGGTTGTGACAATCACAGGGAAAAGGGACAACAGAGAACATCTGCATTACATGCTCTCAGTGCATTTGCCACTTGCCTGCCAGGTCAGTCTTCCAGAGAAGGTCACAGAAGCACCATATAGGGACCTCTCCTCCTTCTCACTAAGTAGGAGAGTTCCCCATAAAGGAGAGCAGATGTACTGCAAACCTATTTGCCCTGAGCTGAGCAAATAGGTTTCAAATGAGAAGAAACCAGCAAAAGAACTCTGGCAACAGGGAAAAACAAGATAGTTCAATACCCCCAAAGGATCACAATAGATCTACAGTGATGGACCCCAATCAAAAGGAAATTGTTGAAATATCAGAAATGGAATTCAGAATATGGATGGCAAATAAGATAAACGGGATTAAAGAGAACATTGAAAACTAACATGACGAAGCCAAAAAAATGTTTTAGGACATCAGTGAAAAAATGAAAATGTTTCTAAAAAGGTAGACAACATAAGAAAAGATATAACAAAACTTAAAGAAATGAAAGAGTAATTTAGGGAATTTCAAAATATAGCAGAAATTTTCAATAATAGGCTAGACCAAGGAGAAGAAAGAATGTCAGAGCTTGAAGACTGGCTCTTGAAATAACCAAGTCAGTCAGAGAGGCAGAAAAAAGAATAAAGAAGAATGAGCTATCACTCCGAGAAATATGGGACTACATGAAGTGAGCCAGTGTATGAATTGTAGGTATTCCAGAGGGAGAAGAAAAAAAAGAAAAAAAGCATGAAAAACCTATTCAAAGGAATTATTGAGGAAAACTTCCCTCAATATTGCCAAGAGATTTAGATTTCCAGGTACAAGATAGTCATTGACCACTGGGAAGATTCATAGCAAATAGAACATCCCCAAGACACATAGTCACCAACCTGGCCAAAGTCAAAATGAAGGAAAAAAGTCTACAAGCTGCAAAACAAAAGAAACAAATAACCCATACAGAAAAACTCATCAGGCTAACAGCAGATGAGTTTTTTTCTCTTCTCAGCAGAGACCTTATAAGCCAGCAGGGAC
>CAUYSK010109303.1:0-18815 GCA_963575035.1 Avahi laniger | reverse complement strand
CATTACCATGCTGTATAAATGTTATGTGGCCACCTAATGATGATATTTGACCCTGAGATAAGGAGACTGTGTGCAATGGTTTTACAGTTGAAAAATTCATAACTAAAATGCGTTTTAGTTATGAAATGTTTTTGCTGGGTATTTGTGCCTTGTAGTCTGTCAGACACCAATATACCTATCTGCTCTGGCGGTTGAACCCTTGCTGCCCGATGGCTGTGCCATTCCCGCTTTCCTGCACATGTGCTCCTTCACATCTTAGCCGCCTCCATCTTTGTAGTTTATTGTTATTATTAGTTATAACAGTTCTGTTGAGTTATAATTCACATATCATACAATTCACCTGTTTAAAGTGTACAATTCGTTCGTTTTTAGAATATTCACAGAGTTGTGCAATCAACACCACAATCAATTTTAGAACATTTTCTTCACTCCAAAGAGAAACCCTGTAGTTATTAGCACTCACTCCCCTTCCCCCGCAAACTCCTTATCCCTAGGCAACCACTAATCTGCTTTCTGGCTATAGATTTGCTTATTCTGGACATTTTATATAAATGGATCATACAAGATGTGGTCTTTGTGACTGGCTTCTTTCACTTAGCATGTTTTCAAGGTTTATCCATCTTGTAACATGTATCAGTTTTTCATTTCTTTTTATGGCTGAGTAATATTTCATTGTACCACATTTTGTGTATCCATTCATAAGTTGATGGACGTTTGGGTTGTTTCCACTTTTGGCTATTAGGATTAATACTGTAATAAACATTGGTGTAGACATGTGTTTTCAGTTATCTTAGGTATATACCTAAGAGTTGAATTTTGGGATCATGTGATAACTCCTTTTAATGGTTTGAAGAATTGCTAGGCTATTTTTTCAAAGTGCCTGAGCCATCTTACATTCATATCAGCAGTGTATGAAAGTTCCAGGTTTTCCACATTTTAATTATTATTTTTAATAGCACTTCTTCTAGATAATATACTTAATTCTGAGTACATTCCAGTTGATGGGAAAGGAAAATGATGATCTACATGCTTCGTTCCTGGGCATGAATATCAATCTGTGACTAGGATTCTTGTAAAGAATTTATAAGGTGCCAACAAACAAACTGATAACTTTTTTCACCTCTAATCTTTTTCTTTAAAGAAATGTAATTTTAGCAACTTTTCGCCAGTGATTCACTTGAGTTTTTTTAGTAATGACCTAGGTATTGTGGGTGATGCAGGCTGAAATGCTTTGGTACTGGGACAGGGAGGAGAGGCTTTTGAACCCGAAGGTGAGGGTTATAAGCAATCATGTCCTATTTTCGATTCTTTAGGAAAACCAGCTATTGCTCATAGAGATTTGAAATCAAAGAATATCTTGGTGAAGAAGAATGGAACTTGCTGTATTGCAGACTTAGGACTGGCAGTAAGACACGATTCAGCCACAGATACAATTGATATTGCTCCAAACCACAGAGTGGGAACAAAAAGGTATACTTGTAAATAAATAGTGTTTAATATCTTCTGAAATCAACTTCTTTTCCTTCTCCTTCTCATATGTATACACGTATCTTTTCTGAAACTCGATTCAAACTTGTTCTTTGTTAGATTGCCTGCAGGTAGAAGATCTCCTGGGCTTGTCTGCTCTGAAGCCAGGGTTACCTGACTTAAAAAGATGCCTGCTGATGAAAGGTGGCCCTTCCAGAAAATATTATTTTTTAGTTATGTTAATTATAATAACAATGATAACTAACATTTATAGGGTACCTACTATGTGCCAATCATCTTAATAGTTTTTTTTTTTTTTTTTACATACAATACCTCATTTGATGCCCTCTTTAAATGCTGTGTTGTAGCTTGCCCAGCTATTTTCACATTTTCAGCTTCTGAAAATATGCCTTTCTCTCTTCCATAGGACTTTTGCATGTTCTGTATCCTGGAGCATACTTTCCTCTGTTGTTCTCATAACTCGTACTCACCTTTCCTTTCCCATAGGAAGCCTCTTTTAGTCCTCAAGACTCTTAGGTGTTCCTGCCAAGGGCTATCAGAGCACACTGAGCTTGACCCTTTGAGGCACTTACCATATTAGGTTGTCACTGTCCATTTATTTGTCTGTATAATCCATTGGCTTGCAAGCTTCTTGAGAGCAGACTTGTATTCCCAGCACCCATCACAGTGCCTGCTACACAGTAGATGCTCAGTAAATATTTATTGAGTCCATGAGTCTTCAAAAGAACCTAATTAGGTAGGAGTTGTTACCCTGAATTCACAGATGAGGAACCACCTTGTGGAGGTGAAGTAATGCAGCCAATTTAATATAGATGGTAAGCTGAAGAGCTGAGATTTGAACTGGGCCTTTCTGACCCAAAAGCCCTTGTCTTACATCATGTTATCACAATATTTCTTCAAAACTACTGCCTTGGCCTTAGAGAGAGCCAGTAGCTTTAGTCTATCTAAATTGTATTTATGATTTTGGGTTTTCAGGATTCAGTGGGGACTCTCAGAATTCTTGATTAGCTAAGAGGTAGTTGCTACATGTCTTTGTGGGCCCTGACCTGTAACCTTGGAGTTTTTGAAGCCTCAGAACCCTGTAATGTGGCATCAGTGTGAGGACTAGCCTTATTTTGTGTCTTTTATTTTCTTCCCTGGAATATGTTCCTGCCCTTCCTTTCATCCTGTTTCAGTAAGAAGATGTCTAGATTAAAATATATAGTCCCTGCATAGTACATGACAAAGCAGATGGTGTACATCAGGACATTTGTAACAGTTACATATGTGTCTTTCATTAGAAACCAAGATCATAAGGCAGATTGCGTGAAACTGCTATTTCAGCATTTAGTGTGATTTAGTTGACATCATTAATACACAAAACAGTGTGGATATTTAATATTTTTCTTGAGTCTAATATAATCTTAGTTATATAATGCTGTATGTATATGTCTATGTATAGAGAAATGTCTGAAACGATGTTCATCAAAATGTTTACACGTGTGGCAGTAAGGGGCTGATTTTCAAAGTACTTTATGTACTTTGGGAAACTTTTTATAAGAAGTATGAATCATTTTTAAAAACAGCAGAACCATGCTAAAGGGGGAGAAGTCTTAAAGTGAATAACTTTTTTTAATTCTCAGGAGTAAAAGAAAATTTATGAAACATTTCAAAAATTTTCTGTTCGCCATTCAGTAAAATAAAATGTTGACTTTTTTTTAGGTACATGGCCCCTGAAGTGCTAGATGATTCCATAAATATGAAACATTTTGAATCCTTCAAACGAGCTGACATCTATGCAATGGGCTTAGTATTCTGGGAAATTGCTCGACGATGTTCCATTGGTGGTAAATTGCTCCCCTCTTCCCCCAACAGTTCGTTGTGAGCAGAAGTTGTTTAAGAATTGCCTTCCTTTTTATTGAATGAAATTATATACAGTCAACAGTGTGAAACGATTGGTCACTAAGAGGGCCAGAGAACACAAAGGAGATGAAACCTACGAGGAAGGGCATGGCATGGTGTGCAGATGCAGGGCCCTAACCCTGGGTGTTCACTTCCTGTTCCCATTGGAATCTTAGGAATCTTCAGAGCCCAACCCCTGTTACCTTGGAATACAGTTATTTAGAACAACAGCTGCTTGAGAGTCCACCTAGGAAGCTGTTTCTAGCATGTACCCAGGTCAAACTTATCTTTTTTCCTTGAGATTGTGGTCATTTTCTCCAACTTGATATTTGGAGATTACATACGCAAAATACAATTAACATTACATTCCTTTTTAGAGTAAGTTTGTTTTAACTTTTAGGTTTTTAGATTGAGTACTTTTTAATGTTTAGTCAAGAAACAGTCACTTATCTGTTAGGCTGGGGGGCCCAGGCTTGACAGAGACCTAGAGCCTCAGGATTTTGAGGCAGTGAGGGACAGAATATGTCCCTGTATTGTAGCAAATAGGGCTTGTTATTTGACAGATGCAAGGAGAGAAAGGGGACATGCACCTCAGGCTTGCCTGGTAGGATTCATGTCTCACTGATAGAGTTATATATCTCTGTACAAGTGAGAGGCTGTATACCCACAGAATAGAATCTCATTTGCTGCACAGCAGATTTCTAGGGGAACATGTCAATCTAGTCATCACAGCTCATAGTTATAGTCATAGTCCTTTAAAATAGCCTTTACTAATCTCGTGGCAATACTTACTTTCAAGGTGCGGGCCCAGTATCAACTCGGGGAGGTGGGTTGTTGATGCAGATGTGGATGAGATAGAGAAAGCTGCAAGCCCCGTTCCACCTATCAACTTCAGTAATGGCACATAACTGTCAGGTGATCCTTCTAATTGTTTGGCATTAGCTGAATAAATTCTTCAAAATAGAATTTTTTTCTTTTTACCAATATAGGAATTCATGAAGATTACCAGCTGCCTTATTATGATCTTGTACCTTCTGATCCATCAGTCGAAGAAATGAGAAAAGTTGTTTGTGAACAGAAGTTAAGGCCAAATATTCCAAACAGATGGCAGAGTTGTGAAGTGAGTGTTTCTTTTTGATATTAGGCAGTTTTCTAAACTGCTTCTGGCTTAGTAAGTTGAAATTTGCTACTTTGAGAAAAACAGACAAGAATTCTCTTTTCTTTCTTTTTCATAGCAGGTAAACCAATGAGTAAAAACAGAGTAATTTGGTTTTCATGTTCAATTTTAAGCACCTTGAAAGGCCCGTAGAGCATTTGCAATAGCCATTAATGTATCAGAACATTGTTTAGATCTGCCAGATGAACAAAATGAACTAGGGCACATGCTTTTAAAAAACAAGAGATGGGATCTCGCTCTGTCACCTAGGCTCACTGGAGCCTCAAAACTCCTGGGCGCAAGTGATCCTCCTGCCTCAGCCTCCTGAGTAGCTAGGACTGTGGGCACAAGCTGCTTTTTAAACGAATGCTTCCCTTCAGCCGGGGTAGCCCAGCATAGTGGGATGAGTACTGGACAAGAATCAGCAGACTTGTATTCTAGACCAGGCTGGCTACCATTATAGAGTCTGAGTTTTAACAAATCACTTCAGTTCTCAGGACCTTAATATCCCTTCATAAAATGAAGAACTTGAATGAGATGATTACAGAGATGCTTCAAATGATTTTGCAGTCTATTTATATGATTACCTGGAGGACCATTAACCAGAAATTTGGGGAAAATGCTTTCCAGCAATTTCTGAGCTTCTCAACCTCAGCTCTAACCAAAAGTTTTAAAAATTTTTTTTTTAGTTGTAAATTTAAAGAATTTGTAAGATGAATTTTATTTATCTCTCCTTAATTTCTAGCTGTTACTATTATAATATTGGTGAAGCAGGCTATATTTCTCCAAATTGAAGTTTTGTAGCTTAAAAAGACTATAAAAAGCTGGTCACTTCAGTGGTTGATTTTACATCTTAAAATAACGTGGGACTCAGCAGAACCTCTGATATTGAGAGAGCTTGCTGCCTCCAACAAAATCAAGTATCCAGGCCCAGATGAAATATATCTTAGTGTGTTCAAAGAATTTGTATGTGACATAGTTTAACCAACAAGAGTAGAGTTAGATTTTATCTTTTTAAAATTCAATGTGGATACTTCACAGTACAAACTTAAATTTTCAATGTGAGTCAGGTTCCTTGTTTGCCTTGCCCAGCTCTGGTTTAGGATTCAGCTTTTTCAGATCTGCTGCTTAGTTATCCTTTGTCCATCTGCTTTCCAGCAGCTGGCGCCAGTGCTCTTTTGATGAAAATTTAAGTCGTTTCTACTCATTTGCTATTCCAAATAATACTGAAACAGAAAAACTTATACATATGTAAAAAGAAAATTGACAGGTAAAGATTTTATCCAGATCAATGGAAAGTAGAGCATGCATTAATTTTTTTTTTTTTCTTGTAGGCCTTGAGAGTAATGGCTAAAATTATGAGAGAATGTTGGTATGCCAATGGAGCCGCTAGGCTTACAGCTTTGCGCATTAAGAAAACATTGTCACAACTCAGTCAACAGGAAGGCATCAAAATGTGATTCTGTGGCTTCGCCTGAACTCTACTTTTTTCTTCAGATCTGCTCCTGGGTTTTAATTTGGGAGGTCAATTGTTCTACCTCACTGAGAGGGAACAGAAGGATATTGCTGCCTTTTTGCAGCAGTGTAATAGAGTCAACTAAAAACTTCCCAGGATTTCTTTGGACCCAGGAAACAGCCATGTGGGTCCTTTCTGTGCACTATGAACGCTTCTTTCCCAGGACAGTTACAAAATATTGCGTAGTCTACCTTAATTTTTTATTAACAAAACTTGTTTTTTAAAAAAAGGTGATTGCTGGTCTTAACTTTAGGTAACTCTGCTGTGCTGAAGATCATCTTTAAGGGTAAAGGAGCTGGATTGCTAAGTTATAATGAAACATTTCTTATTTTTAAAGAAAGTGATTTACTCCTGGTTAGTACATTCTCAGAGGATTCTGAACCACTAAAGAGTTTCCTTGATTCAGACTTCGAATGTACTGTTCTATCATTTTTCAGGATCTTAAAACTAACACTTATAAAACTCTTATCTTGAGTCTAAAAATGACCTCATATAGTAGTGAGGAACGTAATTTATGCAATTGTATTTTGTATACTATTATCGTTCTTTCACATATTCAGAACATTACATGCCTTCAAAATGGGATTGTACTATACCAGAAAGTGCCACTTCTGTGTCTTTTCAATGGAAACAAGTAGAATTGCTTAAAGTCTGTGTGTTAAAACCAATAATGTTTGAATTTGAAAAGTCTATTTATTTGGGTAATCCAAACTTTTTCTGTTTTGTTTTTTGGAAGGGTTTTTGTGGTATGTCATTTGGTATTCCATTTTGAAAATGCCTTTCTCCTACCAAAATGTACTTAAACCACTAAAGCAATGAAGTGGTGTTAATTAGTAAATCGTTATCATGGTCATGTTTGAATATTCTCATATCAAGCATTTTGATTGTGTTGTCTAAGTATACTTTTAAAAAATCAAGTGGCACTCTAGATGCTTATAGTACTTTAATAATTTAAAAGTTTGTAGCATACAGACTAATTTTTCTAAAAGGGAAAGTTTGTCTAGCTGCCTGTGAAAAGTTGTGTGGTATTTTGTAAGCCATTTTTTTCCTTATCTGTTCAAAGACAGTGTTATTTTTTTAAGAGATGAATTACATTTAAAGTTAGAATACAGTTAATGTTAAATAATAGGCCTTTTTCTAGGAAGGCAAAGGTAGTTGATAATTTGAATAGATAACAGGTGTGTGAGAGAGTCTCATTTGTTACATAGGAGTAAGTGTTCGGTGGGTTCTCTGTCTTTGTAACCAAGGTTAGAGTTAGTGTGGTTTTGAGGTCTCACTACACTTTGAGGAAGGCAGCTTTTAATTCAGTGTTTCCTTATTTTTGCAGATTGCAACTGTTTAATTTACATTTAATTTATGTAATTAATTCAGTGCACCCTTGATATTTGGGAGAGGTGGTAGCTAAAGAACATTCTGAATATAGGTTCTCCATTTACAGACGTTTTCGGTCAGATTAAATGTTCAAAGCAAACTTGTTGTGGTCTTCTTACATTAAATTGAAACTAGCTTATAATAACTTGTTTTTACTTCCAACGCTATAAAGTCTCTGCAGGGCTTTTACAGTTTTTGAAGTCCTTTTTATCACTGTGATCTTATTCTGAGGGGGCGGGGAAACTATCATAGCTGTTAGGCAAGACCGACTTTATAGTGCTATCAATTCCCCAGTAAAAGGGTCGGAATAACCTTTCCAGTATTTTGGTCAAGAAGAGATAGTGGCCATTTACAATGAATGAGTTGCATTCTGATAATGTCTTATCTCTTACACATAGAATAAATTCAAAAGACTATTTGGTCTTAAAACCAAAGTAATTTTAGAATGAATGATATATTACATAGGAATTTAATGTCAATTTCATGTGTTTAGAAACATCATGGGGAAAATATGCTTAGAGGTTACTATTTTGACTACAAATTTGAGTTTTTTTCTATAGTTACCGTGATTTCATCGAAGCAAATGAATGAGTTTGAGAGGTTTGTTTTTATAGTTGTGTTATATTACTTGTTTAATAATAATCTCTAGTTCTGTGATCAGGTACTTCTTTTTTTTTTTTTGGGCCATTTCTAAGCCTACCAGTTCTGCTTTATTAAATCCAGGGGACCAATGCATTTTATCACTGAAACTATTTTTATATAATTTTAAGAACATACCAAAAGTTGTCTGATTTAAAGTTGTAATACATGATTTCTCACTTTCATACAAGGTAATCAACTTCTGCTGAAGATATTCTTTGTTAAATCAAAGATGAGTTGCAATTATACTGTTCTTGCCTAGGTGGATAAAATGTACTTTTGATGAATCAGGGAATTTTTTTAAAAGTTGGAATTTAGTTCTAAATTGAGTTTACATATTACTGCAGTTAATTCCTTTTTTGGCTAGGGACAGTTTGATAAACCCCAACTGGCTAATAATGAAAGTGAAAGTAACTGAAAAGATGAGATGGATCGTGATTACTGTGGCCATAACTGCAGGTATATTTGACTAGAGTAATAATTTTTTCATTTAGAAACGCAATCATTTGTTTATACTGCCTATCCTAGGATGCTTACCTTCCAAGATTCAACTTGGCTAAAACATATCTTCTGGCAAATTACCTGTCCACATTCATTTGTCAGTATCCTGAAGTGGGACTGGGGGAATTGTGACTTAGTGGGACACAGAAACCCCTGGTTCATCCTTCCTTCCTATCTTCAGCTCTGTTTCTCCCAGCCTGCTCTCCTGCTGGTCCCTGACTCAAAGACCATTGCCTCCCCTCAGCCTTTTGATTGAAGAGCCACTTTCGAGACCTACAGTAAAAGGGCTGAAGGAAGTTGTGGGATATACTTCCATTTCCTTGAGTCATTGGAGGTGGCAGGGAAGGATCTCCAAGTTTGGAGATTGAGCAGATGAGGCTTGGGGTGCTTCTGCTGGTTGCCCTGCTTTGACTTTAGCCTTGGACGAGGAGGGGGATGGCAGCTGTGGCAGTGGGAGTTGTGCCAGCAGCAGGGGCCAGCTATGTCTTCTTTAGAACAGGGTAAGGCCCGAAGAGCTGAGCCTGTAATTCTGCTGTAATGATAGTGCTCAAGAAGTGCCTTGAGTCGGAGTACAGTGCCATGGCCATCAAGAATTTCAGATTTCCATTCTTATTACAAAATTTACGTGGTAACTTGGCCATTTTTATAGTCTTGTACACGAGTTACCTTTTTCTTCTCTGTGTCTGAAAACTGTCAGATATAGACTATTTTGTAAAACAAGATGGCAAAGAGCTAATTAAAATGCACAACAAAATCAATATTCCATTAGACATGTCATATCAAAAGCTTATTTTTATCCTTGCACTGAAAGAAAGATTGTAAGTCAACTGTTTCTTTTGTTTCTTGACCATGACAGTGTTCTGGCTCCAAATGGTGGAGGTTCCAAATAATGGTTCTGTTATAGCTCAGCAGAAAATATCAGAAAATTCAGATATTTTGAGATCCTAAAAAATAGCTCTGGACATGTACTGTAGCTTCTTGTGTCTGTTTTGGAATGCTGGATACCTGTGTGCCCTCTCTCTAAGAATGCTGGACTTCTTTATAAGGGTTGTCAGTACATTAGATTTTTCAATCCCATTATGCAATCTTATTTGTAAATGTAAACTTTTAAAAATATGGTTAATAACATTCAACCTGTTTCTTAAAACTGAAAAGGAACTTTAGTGAATTTGTTTTTATTTTTTTAATAAGATTTATGAATTGAATATCGTGAACCATGTTTTGATATCCCTTTTTCACGTTGTGCCAATGGAATCGGGTGTTTGGTATTTCTTTATATGTCAAGGAGATGCTTCAAAATGTCAATTGCTTTAAACTTAAATTACCTCTCAAGAGACCAAGGTACATTTACCTCATTGTATATATAATGTTTAATATTTGTCAGAGCATTCTCCAGGTTTGCAGTTTTATTTCTATAAAGTTATGGGTATTATGTTGCTAAATTACTCAAATGGTACTGTATTGTTTATATTTGTACCCCAGATAACATCATCTATACTTTCTGTTTTCTGTATTTTATTGTATTTGTGCAAAATTCTTTTGGCTTTATCATGGTAATCTCTGCCCTTTCAGATATGTACAGAAAATGTCCATATAAATTTTCATTTAAGTTGAATGATTTTGAGAAGCCTGTAAAGAGGAGAAAAAAAATAAGCTGCATTTCCCCATAAGTTTTTTTAAATTGTATATTGTATTTGTAGTAATATTCCAAATGAGCTGTAAATAGGAAATAGAGTGATGCTTAAGTCCTAACACTACAGTAGAAACATGGAAGCAATGCAAATAAAATACTTTTTTTTCCCAAGCACCAGTGGTATATTTTAACATAAGTGTATACTGGAGTGAGCCATGCTGTTATGAAATGTGGTTGCTGGAGACAGCGACTGGAATCTTTGAGTTACAAGAGTCTTTAGAGGTTTTCCCAACCCTACCCAGTGCAAGTTACAAGATTGTAGCATATTTGAGAAATGCCCAACTGCTTACAGGTGCGTCTCCATGCCTGGTGTCTACTTTCCGCTTGCTTGGGGGTGTGGGTCTGCCAGTGGACAAGACCTGTCTGCACGTGAACTCCTGAACTCCATCGCCTTCAGCTCAGCACGTTTGCTAAGTTTGTTAAAATGGTATCGCAAGGTTTTTCAGTGATTTTTAAAGGAAAATTTTTCGTATTTTCATCTTCTTTCCTAATTTAAGGATTTGTGAGAATCGGCATAATTTGTAGTAATAGGCTTTTTTTTTTTCTTTTGGTATATTTGAGTAGTCTCCAGGGGTTGAGAACTTGGCTGAACTGGGGAAATGGTTCAGAGAGGAGTTGTGGTCCTTAAACCCTTGACTGACTCTGGGAGGGGTTTTACGGATGGTATTGCTCTTACAATAAAGACTAATCACTTCAGTTTGAAAGCTGGATTTAGGGATTTTTTTTCTTTCATCATAATAAAGAAGATACACCACTAGGATGTAGTGCTTTTGTTGGAAGTTAGAAAAAAGTGAAGTTATTTTAAAAACATAGATTCAGAGAAACAGCAAAACTAGCTTTATACAGGTCTCTGCTGCCTTTGTGTTTTCCAATTTGGAGGAAAGTGTCTTTACATATATGGCCTGGTGGACATATCTTGCAACTCTTCATGTCTTTGGTTTTGTAATTGGGAACTACAAAACAGTGGGACTGTTCTGAAAAAATGAGTAGAAAAAATGATGTTAGAAAGGCTAGAATTCAGTTGTGCATGGTTCAGCCATGTATGGTTTTCAAGAATGATAGGCAAGATGCAGTTAAATAATATTATATTAAACCATTATGGAAATAAAAGATTTTTTTGTATGAGTAAAAGAAAAATGGAGGCCAGGAGTGGTGGCTCACACCTGTAATCCTGGTACTCTGGGAGGCCAAGGTGGGCGGATCGTATGAGCTCAGGAGTTTGAGACCAGCCTGAGCAAGAGTGAGACCCCATCTCTACTAAAAAAAAAAAATGGAAAAGCAAAGAAACTCAAGACTATTTTCTTTCCTACTATGAAAGAACAGAATTAGAAAAAGTGGGGATTGGCAACCTTAGTATTCTTAAGAGGAGAAAGGGAAAAACAGTTGAGGGAGTTGAAGATAAGCATTAGAGGATCTGGACACAATTAGCTTTCAAAAATGAAGGCCAAAAAATAATCAAAATAAAGACATTCCTAGACAAAGGGACTAAGACAATTTGTTGCCTCTGGATATCTGCCTCAAAAGAAATACTAAAAGAGATCCTTCAGAACAGAAAATAAATGGCACCAGATGGTGACTTGAATCCCTAGGATGAAATGAAGAGCACCAGAAACAGTGCCTATGTGGGTAAGTACAAAAGACTGTGATTGTACTGCCACTATAGCAAATAGCTACAAATGTACTCACTTAAAACAACACCCATTCTCAGAATTCTGCAATTCGTAAGTCTGGGCAGAATGTAGCTCAGTGGGTTCTCTGCTTCACATTTTGAAAGGTCAAAATTAAGGTGTCAGCTGGGCAGCATTCTTTTTTGAAGTCTTGGGATGAATAGGCTTCCAAGCTCTTTTAGGTTGTTCGTAGAATTCAATTCCATGTGGTTATAGGACTGAGTTTTCTATTTCCTTGCTGATTGTTGGTCAGGGATCGTTCTTAGTTTCTAGAAGCCACTCTTGTTACTTAGTTTTTGGCCCCCACCTCCATTGTCAAAGCCAGCAATAATGGATTGTCCTCGCACTTCTCTGTGGTCTCCCCTTCTGCTGCATCTCTCCTCTGCTTCTGTTCCACCATGTCTGATTCGTCTGCTTTTCCTGTTTTTAAGGGGTCCTGTGATTACACTGGGCCCATCTGGATAATCCAAGATAATCTCCATGTTTAGTAACCTCAGATGTATCTGCAGACTCCTTTCGAAGCAGTACTGAGATTAATGTTTGATTAAATAACTAGAGGATGGTAATTTTGGGTATATATTTGTTTACAACAGTAAATATATGTTTTCTCTTCCTTAAATAGCATAAGATTGTATAAAGCAATAATTGTAGCACTATTGTTAAGTTTATAACAAATGCAGTGCGTATTATAATAGCACAAAGAAGGGGTAGGAAATGGAGCTATATTGGAACAAAGCTGTATTTTACTGGAATTAAATTAGTCTTAATCTGAAGAAGATTATGATAATTGAAATCCATATTGAAGCCCCAAGAGCAACCACTAAAACATTAGTTTAAAAATATAGTTAGAAAATTAACACAGAGAAATTAAAATGGTACACCAAGAAATATTTAACAAAAAAGGCAGCAGGAGAGGGACAGAGAAGCAAAAAGATATGAGACACTCGGAAAACAAATGGCAAAATGGCAGCCATAAATCTAACCTACCAATAATTTCATTAAATGTGGGTGGACTAAACACTTGAATCAAAAGGTAGAAATTGTCAGGATGAAGAAAAGGAAGAATCAACTATATGGTGTCCACAGAGGCATACTTCAGATTCAAAGACCCGAATAGTTTGAAAATGAAAGTATGGAAAAATACAGAATGCAAACAGTAACCATAAGAGAACTAGAAAGGCTATATTAATATCAAAGTGAGCTTTTAGACAAGAAATATTACTAGAAATAGAGAAGGACACTTCAAATGATAAAAGGGCCAATACAACATGGAGCTTCAACAATTAACAAATGTGTATGCACTTCACAAAACCCCAAAATAACATGAAGAAAAAAATAATAGAAGTGAGAGGAGAAATAGACAATTCTCCGATAATACTTGGAGATTTTGACACCTCATTCACAATAATTGATAGAACAACTCAAGAGAAAATCACCAATCTTATACAGGACTTAATGCTATCAGCCAACCTGTCCTGACACTTAATAAACCATCACCCACCAGCAGAACGCACATTCTTTTTGAGTACACATGGAACATTCTCCATATACTATGCCATAAAAGAGGTCTCAGTGAATTCAAAAGGGTTGAAATCAGAAAGTGTGGTCTCCAACAATGTTGAAATTAAAAGTCAACAACAGAAAGTTTGCAAATCCCCAAATATTTAGAAATTAAACCACACATTTCTAAATAACCCATGCCTTGAGGAAGTCACAAGGGAAATTAGAAAATAAATGAATGAAAAAGCTCAGCATATCAGAATGTATAGTATGCAGCTAATACATTGCCTACAGGGAAATTTATAGTTTTTAAATACCTATTTGTAAAAGATATTTAAAGCCCATGGCGATAGATGCAAAAATCCTTAAAGCAAACCGCATCCAGCAGCAGATAA
The DNA here is from genome assembly GCA_963575035.1 of Avahi laniger. NCBI lineage: Eukaryota > Metazoa > Chordata > Mammalia > Primates > Indriidae > Avahi > Avahi laniger. The sequence continues at coordinate 5,008 of CAUYSK010109303.1, read as the reverse complement.
AAAGATTTATACACCAGACCAAATGGGATGGGACCTAGGGCTGCAAGGTTCATTTAACATCCAAGAATCAATTAATGTACCATGTTAATAGAAGAAATAATAAGACCCACCTTATCAACTAAATAGACACAGAAAAAGCATTTGACAGAATTTGATGGCCATTCATGATGAAAACTCAGCAAACTCAGAATAGAAGGCAACTTCCTCAATCTAATGAAGGGCATCTGTGAAAAACCCATAGCTAATATACTTAATGGCGAAAGAGTACTTTTCTCCTTAAATCAGGAACAAGTCAAGAACATCCACTCATTGTTCCTATTCATTGTTGTCATGGAGATTGTATCCAGCTCCTCCCTGTTCCCCCTGCAAAAGACTAAAGCATCAGATTGGGGCAAAAAAAGTGAAATTGTCTTTACAAGTAACATGATCGTGTAAGATTCTAAGGAATCCACCCAAAAAAAGCTACTAGAACTTATAAATTTAGCAAAGTTGTAGGATACAGATCAATATTAAAAAATTGAAATTATGGCCGGATGCGGTGGCTCACTCCTGTAATCCTAGCACTCTGGGAGGCCGAGGCGAGTGGATCATTTGAGCTCAGGAGTTTGAGACCAGCCTGAGCAAGAGCGAGACCGCGTCTTTACTAAAAATAGAAAGAAATTAGCTGGACGACTAAAAATATATAGAAAAAATGAGCTGAGCATGGTGGCGCATGCTTGTAGTTCCAGTTACCCGGGAGGCTGAGGCAGGAGGATTGCTTGAGCCCAGGAGTTGGAGGTTGCTGTGAGCTAGGCTGACGCTACAGCACTCTAGCCTGGGCAACAGAGTGAGACTCCGTCTCAAAAAAAAAAAAAATGAAATTATATTAGCAATGAATAAGTCCCTTAAAATAAAAGAAAGACTCCACTCAAAACAGCATCCAAAAGAGTACAGGAATAAATTTATTTCACTGAGAAATAACAATATTGCTGAGAGAAATTAAAGATCTAAATAAATGGAGAGAACTTCCATGTTCATGGATTAGAGAATTCGATACTGTTATGAAGGCTATTCTCCCCGAATTGTTCTATAGATTCAACTCAATCCCTGTCTAATTGAGAAGCTGATCTAATATTTCTATGGAAATGCAAAATATCTAAAATAGCCAAATGATTTTTAAAAAGAAAAAAATGCAGGATGCTCAGATTTGAATGTCAAATAAACAACAAATAATTTTTTAAAAGCATGTCTAAAATATTGCATGGAACATACATTAAAAAATTTTGTTGTTTATATCACATTTAAATTTAACTGGGCACCCTGTATTTTAACTTGCTACGTCTCTCAACCCTAATCCAAGAAAAATGAAAACACGTCCACACAAAGACATGTAGGTGAATGTTTGTAGCAGCATTATTCATGACAGCCAAAAATAGAAACAAACTGTCTCCCAACTAGTCAACTGACTTTTAAAAAGTGGTATATTTATGCAATGGTGTATGGATTATTGATCCATGTTGCAATGCGGATGAACCCCAAAAACATCATGCTAAGTAAAGGAAGTGAGATGCAAAGGCTGCAAATGGTCATAAGGGGACCTCTTGGGATGATGGGAATGTTCTAAAACTTGATTTGGGTGACGGATGCAAAACTCTGTAAATTTACTGAACATCATTCATTGTGCACATGCAGAGAGGGAATTTTATGGTGTGTAAATTACACCTCAATAAATCCATTGATGAAAAAAAATGAAATTCACCTTCTACCTTTCTTGGCACTCAGCATACTTCATGTGCCAGCCTCGTGTCCCCATGCACTCTGCTTCCCGCCTTGCTGCTCAGGGTCTGCTTTCTGCTGGAACTGCATGTTCCCCTCTGTGCCTTGATAACTGGAATTATCCTCAAGGCTCAGGTCAAAAGGCATTTCCTCCACCACTTTTGCTCATCCTGCCTGTTGGTAGATCATTGATCCTCTGCGGGTTTCCAAATCGTTTAGCTCAGCCTCTGATGGTACTTCATTCCCATTTTCATCCCCTTGGGGATTTTTAGGAGTCAGTCTCTCTCTCTCTCTCTCCCCCTCTCTCTTTCTCTCTTTCTCTCTCCCCCTCCCCCACCCACCCCTTGAATGAAGGAAGTAGTTACCATACCTCTCCCTTTCCAAACACCTAACATAAGAATTAACAGAGTGAGTTCAGTGATTATTTGGATGCTAACTCTGCTGGATCCTTGGATGCTCAGGGAGCCTGGTGTGCTTGGGGGGTGCTCTGTCCAAAGAACACCACCACTTCTTAGGGGCCTTCTCTACGTGGCTTCCCCCATGCCTGTTTCTGATGCCACATCCTATTGTACCCAGCCTTCTGTCTAAGTGCTAGTATTAATTTTGCATCCTTGCATCCTTGCATGGTTCCGAGGACTGCCGCTGGAACTAGACTTGAACACCCCGAGAACAGGAGCCATGCACGTCTGATTCATTTCTGTGAACCTCTTGCCTAGCCCGGGCCTTGGCTCAGAGCAGGCCCCAAGAAGAGTTTGTTGAATGAATGAACATCCAGTGAAAGGAATCCTAAATGAATATGAACTGATCTGACAGACTGCAGCTATGGAGGGGGATATTTACTTTATAGAAGCAGAATCCTTCACCCTGTGCTCCCCAAATGCAGGGCCTGCAAGTTTTCTATAAAGCCATTCTTGACCCTGGCTTCCTCTCAGGTCTTTTTGTTCTTCCTTACTGTACCACCAATCTCTGGCCTCCTCTTGCTATTCTGTTTATTTATTTCATCAACTACTACTGTTATCTTTTTATTAATTTGTATTTTTCTCATACTTCATGTCATTCTTTTTAAAACAATGGGCTCTCCTTAGAACCCAGCACCTTTTAGGAAGAGGGACATTTAGGAGCTTTTAAGTTACTTAAAGTGAAAGAGTATTTTTACATTCTCAATAAATATTGTATATTGTACATGGACTATATAACAAGCAGTCCTGTACATCTTGTTCACCTCTATATTTCTTTTCTTGTACTGTCCTCCCAAGTTAAAAACAACTAGAATTCTTATTTACAGCATTCTAGACCTCAGCTCAGCTTATGAGCCTAGTGAACCAGATGATTCTGGAAGTCTTTCCAGCTTTAATATTTTGTGATTCTAATATAGCTCTTACTTTACGTTTCTTTTTTTAAAACCAATAAGTGAATGAAGTCTGTTTTGATCTTATGGGGATGTTCATATTTTCAACCTTCACTTTAAAAAGGAACAAGAGTTTGGTTCATCAGATTGCAGCATCTAAGTTTTTAAAAAATATGTCCTACACATGGTCAAATGTGATCCGGAAATTCAAGTCCAGCTCGCCAAATACAGGGTGGGTGTCATAGGACGACTCACTAGATACACAGTTTGATTCCTCCTGGACTCTTTGATGGGTTGGCTATGTTTGAGTCATTTCAAGAGCCAGTTGAATGGGATCTGTGACTCCGGGTGTAAGGGACCTTATTTAGTACCTAACATAGTGTAGGCCCCAATAAGTATTTGTTGGGTACATGCATGCATGCAGAAGTCATGTAAACTAACTCCCTCCGAAATGCAGGTATCCTTCTGTAACTTCCAGAAGGAAGGTCACATTGCCTCTCTGTTGGCACATTTTCAGTGACCAGGATGCATTCACTATTTTCATGGAATATTATGTTATTTTGAGAAAATAACACTTATTTAAAAATTATTTCTAGCTGGGTGCTGTGGCTTATTTCTGTAATCCCAGCTACTCAGAAAGCTGAGGCAAGAAGATCACTTGAGGCCAGGAGGTTGAGACCAGCCTGGGCAACATGGTGAGACCCCACCTCTAAAAAAATTTTAAAATAATAAATAAATACATAAAAATTCCTTGTAGCAGAAGAAAATATGTTACCCTATAATTCTTCCCCATTTGTCTTCTAGGGTCCCACATCCTGAGCCTTTACCCTAGCACAGTGAGAAAAGTCCCCTTGGGTGGGCTCTTTATTAGAGAGAACAGACCTCATTTGTTAAAATGTTGTTCATACTTTCCCAAGAATCTCTCTGTCTGATCCTGATGTCTTATTTATATTGTCAGTAATCCATGTGCCTGGTGGAAGAGAACCCAGATTTCAGGTCTGTGCAGACCTCAAAAGATAGTGTTTGAAAAACAAAGCAAAAAGCCTTCGCAACTGGGCTTGTTCTCCAATAAATCCTCAATAGGTGGCAGTGTTGATCTTTCACTGGTTTTTAGTCTATGGATGTTTTTGGTCTGTTTGTTTTGTTTTCATATAAGAGAATAGTTGAGGTCTCTAGCTTTAGGATTGAGGGTCCCACAAATGTAGTCCTTTTATACTGGATCAGACTTTTTTGCTTGGGGCTTTGCCAAAAGCAGTAAGTCTCCTAGGCAGGCTAAAAATGAGGTAAATCTTCAAACTAACATTCTATTATTTAAAAAAAAATTTTTTTTTTTTTGAAGCAGAGTCTCACTGTGTTGCCCAGGCTTGAGTGCTGTGGCGTCAGCCTAGCTCACAGCAACCTCAAACTCCTGGGCTCAAGGGATTCTCCTGCCTCAGCCTCCCAAGTAGCTGGGACTACAGGCATGTGCCACCCTGCTTGGCTAATTTTTTCTATATATTTTTAGTTGTCCAATTAATTTCTTTCTATTTTTAGTAGAGATGGGGTCTCACTCTTGCTCAGGCTGGTTTCGAACTCCTGGGCTCAAACAATCCGCCCGCCTCAGCCTTCCAGAGTGCTAGGATTACAGGCGTGAGCCACCGTGCCCAGCCGCTTTTTTTGTTGTTGTTGTTGTTGTTTTGGTTATTTGAGTTTTACATCAGGATTTTCCAGTTTGCAAAGGAGTTTGCCATTGCCTGTTTTTAGTTTGCAGGCTCTGTTAGAGCGTTTAAACTATAATTCAGTTTCCAAAATTTAATTTATAATGTACTCTGAAAGATGTCACAAAGTGAGTCAAATTGTAATGTAGTGATTAAAGGTACTTACTGGGTTATTGACTAGTGTTTAGAGTGCTACCAATTCTGAGAC
>CAUYSK010109301.1:0-18719 GCA_963575035.1 Avahi laniger | reverse complement strand
GGCTCAATCTGATTGGATCCTGGATCCTGCCAGGCAGTGTCCACTTCTTAATTCAGTCCCTGCTCCTGAGGCCAAGCACTTTAGGTTCCGCCCATGGTTGTACTCTCGGTCCATCTGAGTATGCTCAGGTTATGTGACCTTCAACCTGGGGGTCCATGGCAACTGAAAAACTCACAACTTTGTTACATAAAAGTTGAGTCAGATTGATCTGGTGAGGTTACGGGTTCATATCCCTACTTCACCACTCAGAAATTCTGTGACCCCAGTTTCTTCATCTGTATAATGATAGTTCCTACTTTGTAGGATTGCTGTGAAAATTAAGTAAGATAATGTGGGTAAGGCGCTTAGTATAGGGCCCAGCTGGCTTCTAATAAACACTCAATAAGCACGTACTAGAATGTAATTTCCCGACCTGTCTGTTCATTTCTGTACCCTCATGCCTAGCAGAGTGCCTGGCACATAGTAGGTCCTCACTACTTGTTATATGACTCAGTAGATGGATGAAGGGAAGACAAGCAGAACCATAACGTTCTCCACACTGATTACGAGGCATCTCATGTTAGGGTGATTGCAAGGCTATGTTTCAGAGAGTGGAAAGCACAGGCAGTCCTCAGGTTAAGGATGACCTGACCTACAGTGTTCCATACTTACCAACAGACTCCCAGGGCTTCCCATAAGAATAATTTATAACTAAATAATTAAATTGCTAATTTGGGAACTAGTTTCTTCTGTGCATGTAAACAAATCTGTGTGGTGTAAGTAGCTTTTTGGCTCAGCATCTTTATGCTAGAGACCAGTCTCATAGACAGAGAAGCATCTGATAGAAACACAAGAACATGAAGAATCAGAAGATCTAGACCTCAGAAGGTTTATGACAAAAGAATTAGCTGAAGCTTTTCATCTCACTGAAGCAGGATTTGCTAAGCTTGAGGAGCAAGATCCTAACACTGAGTGGTTTAGAAAGGTTTACGTACAATTTTAGCGAGAACATCACCTGCTTCAAGGACATTTATGACGAAAAAAAGAAAAAGGCTGTGCAAACAACCCTAGATACTTTTTCAGGAAACCAACTTCCAGTGGTGAGCTCTCCTCCTGCAGCAACAGAATCAAACCCTGATTCTCCAGCACCCACTCCATCCTCTCCAGCACCATCTCCATCATCATCTTCCAATTAATATTGTCTACCTCCTTGCCTCAAACATGCCCCTTCCAGTAAGCAAGACATCGAAGCAAAATTAGGTGAGTGCTAACCTTTAACATTCTTTTTTTAAATTTCTACTATCTCCTATCTAAACTTTTTGCATGAGTTTGTTTTTATGTTCTGTTTGTTTGAATTAAAAGAAACTGCAATAGTTTCTGTAGGGGTATTACTATTATTACAGCATTACATTATATTATTATTACCACATATGAGTCATTATAATATTGTTATTATTATTATCACCATATATGTGCTGTTCATCAGGGATACGAGTTACATATTCATCCAATCTAAAGACATTCTTAGGAATGTACCTCTTCTGTAACCTGAGACCACCTGTATGTGATTTAATGAACTCAAAGACTTTTAGAACAATGCAATGAATTTTGTTTTTGGTCCAACACTTTCATTTTAAAAATAAGGAAATCAAGCCCCAAAGAGACTAAGCCAGGTGTGAAAACCAGATGGCTAAAAATTAGGAAGTACAGAAGCTCCTTAACTTACAATGGGATTATGTCCCAATAAATCCATTGTAAAATCAAAAAATTCTAAGTCAAACCATTATAAGCTGGGGACAATCTATGCTTGTTCTTGTGTTTCAAAATGCCTTTCTAGGAATGCCTGCCTCTGAATAACATGGAACAACAGGGATCAGATTTATACTCCCATATCGACCAACTAAAAAAGCTGGACAAAATATGTGAAAGAATGGTTTTCAAGACATTGGGCATCAGGCAACTAAGGACGCTGACCTAAAGAGAGGTAGGAAAAGTTGCCCCTGCTTACTTCCTTGAGTTTATAGGCCATGGCACAGGGAAGCCAGGCAGAGCCCAATAGACTCCCTGAGTTGAGAAGACAGAACTGAGTCTAGGGAGACCAAGGCAGCTAGAGTTTGTAGAATTGAGTACTAGAGAGGATGCTGCAAGAGAGAGAAAATTCTGGAGGTTTGCAGAGAGTCCTCCTCAAGTATTCGTAAGGCCACTCACATGTATGTGAGCAAATTTTTGGAAACTGGGAAAAGAATCACCTGAAAGGATTAGAGAGGCTCACATGAGGTCTGAATTAGTGCCTGTTTCTACCAGCCAGACTGGAAAAACTCAAAATTCACAGGCCACTTGGTAGAGCACCTAAAAAGTCTTGCTCAGTAACGGAAAATAATTAGCTCTAGACAAAATGCTACTTTTGTCCTGCCAAAAAAAAGCTTAAGAGCAAAACCTGAAAGGATAAAACTGTTTCCCAATAATTTTACATTCCAAAACAAAAATCAAGAATATATATAGAAATAGAAAAATATCCAGCACCAAACAAGGTAAAATTCACAGTGTCTGCTACCTAATAAAAAATTACCAGGCATGCAAACAAACAAGAAAATCTGATACATAATGAGGAGAAAAACCAATTAATTGAAACTGACCTAGAATTTTCATAGATGTTAGAAATATCAGATAAGAACATTAAAATATCATTATCACTATATTCTGTATGTTTAAGAAGCTAGAGGAAAGATTGGGCATGTTAAGTAGAGATATGGAAAATATTTTTTAAAAAAGTCTCAAATTGAACTTCTGGAGAAAAAAACAATGTAGGAGGAAAAAAATACACTTAATGGGATTAATGGCAGATAAGACATTGAAGAAAAGAGTGATGAATCTGAAGACACGTCAACAGAAATCATCCAAAATGAGACACAGAGAGAAAAAATTCTGAATAACAAATATCAGTGAACTGCAGGACAACTTCAGATGATCTACTACACATGTATTAAATACTTAGGTAACTCGCTCCCCAGAAGGGAGAGGGACAGAAAAATATTTGAAGAAATAATGGCCGGATTTTCTAAATTTGATGAAAACTATAAATCCATAGATCCAAGAATCTCAACAAAACACAAGGATAATAAACATGAAGAAAACTCCACCAAGACATATCATACTCAAATTGCTCAAAACTAGTGATAAAGAGAAAATCTTAAAAGCAGTCAGAGGAAAAAGTTAGGGATGACAGCAGGTTTCTTAAAGGAAGCAATACAAGGAAGAGGGTGGAACAACATCTTTAAGTTATGGGATGGCAGCAGGGGGGAAGAGTCAACCTGTAATTCTATATCCCATGACCGTATCCTTCAAAAACAAGAATAGATATTTTCAGACACATAAAAGCTGAATTTATCATCAACATATTCACACTACAAGAAGCATTAAAGTGTAAAAGAAATTCTCCTTTAGGCAGATGGATGAATAATCCCGACGCTGGCTGGCTTCATCTTGGGTCACCAAGTGCATGTTAATAAGAAGAGTCACTTTGGGGAATGGCATTAAGTCTCTCAAATGTCCTCCATCCTCAGAGGAGCTTTTTTTCCCACATTTCTTGAGTAAAAAGGGAATATCAAAGACCTGAAGGTCTAAAAACAGACTTGAGACTTCAAGGTTGCTGCAAGGCACTCAGAAGATAAGCCCATCCTGGTTGGAGCGTCATAAACAGCAGCAGAGACAACTCTTTGCCACCTAAGAGTGAACAGCCGCAGGAGCTCCAAGAGTGGTCCAGAGTCACCAGATAGTTTGGTCTCAGTAGCTACTAGGGAGCACAATGTGGTCTAGTGTAAGAATTTCTGGGGGCCACAAGGACTGTTAGGAAAGTGAGCAGAGTCAGGGAGGGGTGCTGGGAATGTCATCCCTGACTCTGCCTCCAGAGAGAACCCTTCTGTGTCATCTTTGCCCCTAGTGTGTATCTGTTATCTGAACCTACTACACTGTATTACTCTAAGTTGTTTCCTCTCTCTCTAACTAGACTATGGCTTCATGAGAGGTTGGAATGAGTCTAACTCATTTTGCATCTCTACTCCCTGGCAGAGTGCCTAGAATTTTCTAAACTTTAGTTGAATGAGTAGTGGGGTTCAGAGGCAAAGGGTGCTTTAATTACCACTTCTAATGTTACACAGACACCTTGATTGTCATGACCTGGCTGGTATGGTTTAGGCTAAAAAGAGATTAAACTAGAAACTGAGTTACAAAATGATTACGGTGATTTCAGAGAGAACCTGAGAACTAAAGTTATAATCCCCTGATTTTCAACTAAGAAATCACAACTATTCTACTCTCTTCATTAATTCCTGGAGGAATTGATCTCCTTTCTTGGGAATAACCTGTTCTGTTCAATCAGCATGATCAAAGAGTTTTTATACAAAAATCACAGAATATTAGACTGGTTATAAAAACAGCTGTAATTCTTCATCACTCCCCATATCCACACTCTTTGCAATGTGACTCTGTGGCTCCTCCCATCTAGAACTGGAGTCTATTTCCTCATCCCTTGCATCTGGACTAGCCTTGTGACTTGCTGTGTCATAGAACGTGATAGAAGTGATGTTGTGCTGGTTCTGCGCTAAGGCCTCTAGAGACCTTGTGCATTTCTCTCTCCTGAAACCGTGCCACCATTATATAAACAAATCCAGGCTAGCCTGCTGGATAATGAAAGACATGTGTCCTGGCCACCCATTGACTCTGCTGACAGCCAGCCAACCACCACAGCCATTGAGGCTGTCCTAGACCAGCCCGCCCCTCAAAGAGCTAACAGATACACAAAGAAGTTTAAAAGCTGTTTTTCTACTCTGGTCAATAACTTTAGTAGCTAAATTCTATCTTCAGTCAGACCAGTCCCTCAATTACTCTTATATTTTAGAAGTTCCAAAGGGGAAAAATGAGTCAAGTCTTCATATCTTTCTTAACACAGACCTTGTAATAGATTCAAAAGAATCGATCTGCTTGCAAAATTGATTGATTCCTTCCGGGCTTCCTGGAAATTGATAACAGAAATATTGGTGTTATAGGTGCATGCTAAAGAGCTCACTAACCAAGCTTAATCGCAAGCATCCTCATCATTTTATCCAACTGGTTGCAGTAGACATCCACTGTAACTGATTGACCAGGTTTCATGAAGCTGTAGTGGATAATACCAGTGCTGGACCACCAAACAGACATAATTAGCTTTTTTTGATGAATATTCGGTTTTGGACTATGTTTAGGCACTTCATCTTTATTCAGTCATTGTGCTGAATGCTTGCAATTGTCAAGAAGAATCCATTTTTCATTATGTGTATCAATATGGTGTAGAAATGGTTCGCCTTTATGTTATGACAGCAAAGAAAGGCAAGTTTTGAGACGATTTCTCTTATGACACTCGTTTAATTCATGTAGTACCCCTCTATCTAGCTTCTTTGCCTTGCAAATTTGTTTCAAATGGTCCAGTATTGTTGAAATAGTAACATCAAGCCTTGTGTAGGTTGAGATGGATTTGCTTCCAGTACAGCTTTCAGCTCATCATTATCCACCTCGGTCTCAGGTTGTCCACGTGGCTCATTTTCAAGATTAAAACCACCAGGACAGAACTTCTCAAACCATGGACATACTATGCATTCATTAGCCATATCCTTCCCAAACACTTCGTTGATATTTCAAGCTGTCTGCGCTGCATTGGTTCCACAAGACTCATATTCGAAAATAACATGACTTTTTCACTTATCCATGGTTTCACAAAAATTGCTCTAAAAACTTCTTTGAAAGATAATCACAAGCCAAAACGTGCATTTGCAAGACTGAGGATGGACCTTCACAATAAAAATAAAACAAGAAGTGTCAAAATGAAATATCAGAGATACAAATGTCAAACTTAGTACCTGAGGAAATCGGACATTTCGTGCTTAATAACCTAATAAAAAGAGTGTGCACACTCATACATGTTTGCAAAGCTAATTCACAAAAACAACTTAATCTAGGTACTGAGTTAATACCAAAATGGCAGAACCAATGTTTGTTAGTTAGAATTAGATTCCGCTGTGAGTGACAGAAAGCCATCCCACCTCCAGCCCCCAAACAGCAGTAGCTTAAACAGTATCACAGTTTATTTCTTTTACATCAACACCCAGGAAGGACGCTCGGGACTTGTTGACTCATGGTGCCAGGAGCAGCCTTTTTTGTCTGGCTGCACTGCTGTAGGGGGCCTTCACCCCAAGAGCCAGGACAGCAGCTTGTGCATGCCAAGCAGCAAGAAGGAGGAAGGGAGAGGAACAAAAGGCAAGGCCCCCACACCCAAATCCTAACAACACATATCACATATGCAAACCATCAAGCAATACTAATGCACTGATCTTAGCCAATTAGCCTCCAGCCACACCAAGCTTCAAGAAAGACTCAGAAAGGGAAACTTTACTTTGAGAAGCCATTTGTTCAGCCTAAATTGGATCACTGTGGAATCTGGAAGACAACTAGCAGTCTCTCACAGAATGTTTAATATCATATTATAAATTTCTACTATGTGTCAGTAAGGGCATCCCCATTTTCAAATGAGTTGGGTTCACAATTAAGTTTAAATATCAGTTGTTTGTAACAGGGAAAGCAATTCCTCATAGAAACAGTTATTTCTGATGGCTATTTTTCTTCGATAAACAGAACCCATTTTAGCCCACAGTGTCCTGGAAATTTATGCTCAATAATCCCTTATTCCACCATTTCAAGGGAAAAAAAATGCATTCCAAATGACTGCAGACTGTGTCTATCATGGGAGCAGGAAGAGACATCCTGAAATAGCAAAGGCTGAAGAGAAAAGGACACCCTTTTGGGGCCATGAGGATGCCCTACATTTGGATCACAGAAAATAAATCTTCTTTTCTAAGGCATTAGTCATTCTCTAAGGTCCTGATTTGCGGAACACAGGGCCCCAGTGGGGGATGGCAGGTGAAGACCACTTTCCATTACATGCTAACATCCTCATCTTTTATGTATTGGATACTGTACTCCTAGAGACCACACAGCCCTAGATATACTTACGAGACACATGAAGGACAGTGTTGAGCTATCCCAGGGCAGTCCTCTGCCTTGACTCAGCACCAGTTCCAGGTTTCATTGAATGCAATGGCCTCTCACGAAGGCCAGTCTTTGACCACGTCCACAACTGGCCCTACCTGAGGAAGTCCCTGCCTGTGTGTGTGATAAACACATCCATACCTCCAGAAAAACAGATACCAAAAAACAGAGAAGAACAGATCAAGACAAAGATACAGAGAGAGGGAGTAAAATTTGAAAATTCCTAACAGTTAAATTCTGTTGTTTCATAGACATCCAAATCATGGGGACATGGACCATGAGGCGTTTCTAGCACAAAGATCTTTGGAATGATTTAATTTGGCAGTGATGTTGTTTTCTGCTTCCATCAAGCGGTTCACCATCGCTGACAGATGTCTTTCCTGATTATAGCTGGGAGCCTTGCTACTTTGAAAGCTATTGATTAATGCATCTGTCTTCCCAGCATTGGAAACCTTTTCACTAGGAGAGAGACAGCTGATTAAAAAGTCTTCTTTCTATTTTCAAGCTCTCTGAAAATCTGTATTAGGCTATATAGACCATATGGGGGTTAGAAAAAGAGGTTTTCAGGGACAGGTTTTAAATGGGTTTGAATTCTTTTCTGGTCTTCATTTCAGAAATTTGCTCTCTAGCTGGCCAAAGGGCATGCCTAATGATAACATAGCCTCCTTTCAATTTACTTTCCAACAGGGAAGGGCCAGGTGGCTACTTTGCGTGTGTGTGTTTAATTCATAAGCAGACTAAGTTTCTTTCGAGAGGTTGGTTTTTTTTGTTCTTTTTTTTTTTTTAAGCAGAACTATAGCTTACAAGAGAAGTTGGGTTTCAACTTGAATCACCCCAGGAAAATCCCTAGAATTTACCCTTTAGGTATGTGCAAAATAACTTTTTCTATTTTGTTTCACTAAATCGCTGGGCAGTGAGACAAACCCTTCTATTACTGCTCCTGCCACTTCCTGGGAGGAGTGGGGACTGGAATATCGCAGACACCACCTTAATGATGGGAACAGTTTGCACAGATCCAGGATGACTAAGCTATGCAGAGGGCTCCAAGCAACTGGGATGCCCAGTGTGAGATTCGGGCTGTCTCCAGCAGAGACAAACCTGCCTTTTCTTCCAGAAATCAAATAAGCACCAAGATCCTGCCAAGCTATTCCTGAACTTACCCCTTTTTCCTTGGGCATTTAATATCATCCAGCAAACCCTATCATTAGATTCCAATGCCTAACTTTCCTTTCCTCCCAAGGATTTAGGGATATTCAAAAGTATGTCTTCCATTGAGTAACTAAGGATTCAGAACATACGCATCCTTATGCAGCACTTCTCATGCTAATAAAATTGGTTTGTTGGTTTGTTCCCTTAGAGAAAAAACAGGGATGATGATCAAAACATTTGACAATTCATAAAGCATGGCAATCAATGATAAAAATGGATGCTGGCCAGTATGTCAGTTCAGTACATACCACAGAATGTTGGCTCTGTCACAAGTAGGGAGACTTCCTTTGGTAACCAATGTTCAGGTTGGAAGACTCCTCCCTTATTCCCGACTTTCTTAAAAAGAGGACACAACTCGTAGTGGCTTGGGGCTCCTTCTTTTAGAGGATTCATCCTTCCCTCTTCTGGGAGTTTGAGTGCCAATGTAAGACCTGGTGAGGCTTAGAATCCATTTGTAGATTCCAAACTCATTCCTCATTTGTAGAATATCTCCTGCTTCCAATCAGTCACCAAGGCCTATCAATTCTACCTCGAAATAGTCCCAAATCATTCCTGTCTTCTTTCCCCTCTGCCTCTTTGGTCAGGGACTCATCCTGTCTTGCCAGGATTTCTCATAACTAGTGCACCTGCTTCAGCCATGGCCTTCTAACCCATCCTCCACGTGCACAAATCTGAGCGTGTAACTTCAGCGCCTAAAATATCTAAATGCTGCTCTGTAGGGGATAAAGCCCACTCATTCACTCTCTGTAATATTTCTAGGCACTTTGTGATGTACCCCCACAATCTTCCCACACTCCACAGTCCAAGGGCTATGCTCTAGCCAAGTCAACTACCTAAGACGCCTTGAAGGCACAGCTCTTCCTTACGTCAGTGTTTTGCAGGAGCTACTCCCTCTACCTGGAGCGTGGGTTGGAAGCTTTCCTTAATCTCTCCAGGACTATCCCCTACAGTGTCACAGAGCCTTATCTAAAGATCAAGACTTCTCTTGAGGTCCTCATTACAAATGGCACCCTGTATGTGTCACGACACCCCACCCCCACAAAGTGGTGAGACCCCAAAATGTGGCAACCTATAGGCATCTGGGAGTAAATTAGACAGTTATTCACAGATTGAGTGGAGTAGTAGAAAGAGTAGTAGAAAGAATAAGAGTTTAGGGTCTTAGGAGGACACTTATTACCTGGGATGACTACAGGCACACACCATCACACCCAACTAATTTTTCTATTTTTTGTAGAAATGGGGTATTGCTCTTGCTCAGGCCGGTCTTGAACTCCTGACCTCAAGCAATCTTCCCATTTACTGCTATTAATTTATTTTAAACATAGCGTGTGCACCTATGAGGCAGCAAGAACACTCCTAATTACTGCCTTAAAAAATGTCTAGCTTATTTCCATTTATTTATTTATTTAAAGATAGGTTCTTGCCCAGGCTGGAGTGTAGTAGCGCGATCATAGCTCACTGCAGCCTCAAACTCCTGAGCTCAAGAGATCCTCCTCTGCTGCCTCAGTCTCCTGAGTAGCTGGGACTGCAGGTGTGTACCACCATGCCCGGCTAATTTTTTTAAGTTATTTTTTTGTAGAGATGGGATTTCGCTGTGTTGCCCAGGCTAGCCTCAAACTCCTGGGCTCAAGCAAGCCTCCTGCCTCAGTCTCCCAAGTAGCTGGGACTACAGGCGTGAGCCACTGCAGCCATTTCATTTTCATGTTTTTGCTTCCTTTTTAGCTTTGCCAAAATGCATAGCCAAGCATATTTTGGAAGAGTGTGTCCTCAGTCTGGTCACAGCCACTGTGATATCTTGGTCCATTGGATAGTACCCCTAGAGTCACACGTGCTGAGCCTCAGTGGTCGTGTATTGCAGCCCCCAATGTGATTCCACGATTTCTCCCTCTGTACAAGAATTTTCTCTTGATTGGGTCAGTTTCCTGTGTCTCTTCAGAAAACACAATATATCCGCAATTAGTCATCACAGTCTTTGTTAAAATTTGGATTTGTCAAGATCCCTTTCTATTGCCACTCCTCCTGGCAAGACTGGTTCCTTTAGCACCCAATTTCTTACCTCTGCTGCTAGTAATCCATTGAGATCTACGTATGCAAATACGATAATAATAATAATAATAATAATAATAATAATGGCAGCTAGTATTTACCAAGAACTTCCTATCTGGCAGGCACTGAGCCAAGGGCTTTAGAGGCATTATTATTTTATTCTCACAGTTTGTCAGTGCTTTTATCTCTAGACTTCTATGTCTAGCAATTTGGTAGAGCAGACACCCTGAAAAGCCTCTTACTGCAAAACACCTAGAACGGATTTGTCAAGTATAACAAGCAGACTTGTAAATGCAAATCTGAGCTGGTGAGAAAGAGAACAAACTTCCTAGGAGCAAGAACAACAAAAAGGAAGCTGAAAGCCAGGTGGCCAGCAAGACCTGGTGGCTCTGGCTGCCCTACCTTATTGGCTGTTCTTCCCCACCAAGGAGTTTAGGTTTTAATAGCCACTCAGGAAAAGAAGACTAAGCCTTGAGCCAACTGCAGGTAGAAGGTTGGAACTTAAATACCAACTTAAGTTCTAATGTATTAGAGAAGAAGCAAGCCTGAAAAAAAGCAATGATCTAGATAAGAAAAGCAAATGAAATCCAAAGAAAGTTGAATGAAAGTAATAAAGAGTAGAAGTTAACAGGAAACAAAACACATGCACATCACCTAAAGCCAGAACTCTTGAAGATGTACAACTTCAGTGGAAAGAGAGAACTAGGAAAAATTCTAACCACTGACAAACGGAGACTGCAAAGAAACTTGCTTGTCTTGGCCTGGTTCTGGATTGAGGTCCAAAAAGCTCATCTGGAATTCATCAACACAGGCCTCCCCTCACCCAAGTCAGACCATAAGAGAAGTCCCTGATTGGCAAGGTCCGTAGAGCACCTGGAAGAAGCAAAGACACAGCTTGTGCCAAATGACATCTGCTCCACACAGGCGGCACCTACTCACTGTCAGAGGAGGTCAAGACCAAAGGCTGTAGAGTCCAGCCACTCCTCCAGCCCTCTGGGTCCAAGTCCATATTCATCCTTTACAGCCCTTCTTCTCAAAGTGTGGCACTAGAACCAGCTTCATCAACATCACCTGGGAACTTCCTAAAAATACGTATTTTTACTGGGCCCCATCTCAGACCCACTGAATCAGGATCTCTGTGGGTGGAGCCCAGAAATCTGTGTTTTAACAAGCTCTCCAGGTGACTGAGACACACACTCACGTTTGAGAAATTTATACTCACTCTCCCTCCCAAGGACTACCACTAAGACAAGCATATTCAATAAATTCCAATAATATTGGAAATTACTGCACTACCAAATCTTAAGAAATACAATTTTTAGAACACCAGAGTTTCTATTCTTAAAGCTTTAGAACTTATATGAGTCATTTTTTTCAGGTTTTATAAGATAAAATAGTAAACCCTTTAAACACGTAGTTTTGGCTAGAAAATGAAATCCTTTCACATGATTATTTATAATCTATTTATGTGATAATTAGCATAAGACTAAGAGATACCAATTTGCTTCATATGAATAGAGAACCATTTACATAAATTATAATGCTAATAATCTATTTTCAGTCCAAACTTTGGGTGTGTATGTTGCATTTTTATTTGGGTAGAAAGAACCACTACCTCTGAGATGGAATGAGCATTTATTCTGTTGCTTTGAGTACATAAATAATTATGAAATTAGGACATCTTTCTTGGGACACAACTAAATCGTCGGGTCACCTTTGATTCCTCACACTCTGAATTGTTAGTTCTTACTTACAGTTGTCCATAATATTTCTTTCAACTTCATGCAGATCTGAAATGGTGACAGATCTCATTAATATGAGAATTTTTATTTCATAGAATCAATGACATAGTTTTCTATTTCATGTTATTGTTTAATCAGAAAATGTCAGTGTTCCATAAATTTGCCCATGTATACTGCAGTGAAGATGGGAACATCTGTTGCTCTAAGCACAATCTTAGGATACTCTGGGGTCCTTTGCATTGGTACAGCGATTGCAAACTGGGGGTTGTTGGCTCAGATCTGTGAACCTAGAACTTCAATAGATAGTTTATTTAAAAATGATCAGGCCCTGGCACAAGCTGTACGTCAGTAATTACAACAAAAGACACCATTAAAGTGATAAGAATCTTTGTGTCTACTATGAAAAGCATGTCCTACTAATTTCAAAGGTTCAGACCAGTATGCTCAGTAAGCACAATACCACCTGCTCCCATTCTCTCCACTTACGCACAGGTAGGGCCTATTGGCACGTGTGGGATAGAAGTAGGAGCACTGGGATTCTGAGCACTACCGCAAGTGAAGAAAGTATGTCTAGGCATACTACATGCTCTGCCCAAGTAGTCTTTCCTGGTGATGCAATTTCAACCGGAGGCCCTGGACTCCACCTCTCTTCTTCTTTAATACCACTCCCTCAGTTCCCTCAAGTACATCCTCTAATCTCCAGACCAAATAGGCCCATTTCTCTTCTAGACAGGTGTTTAACCAAGGGTGTCCTAGCCCGTTCTGGCTGCTGCCAGGCTATCTCAATTCACAGATGGATGAGCTATCAGCGAGAATAGCTCCACCTCTATCACCGGAATCATATACATCCCATACACCTCACCTTCACCAACATCAACATCTCTTTCATTTCCTTTTCCACATCCACCAACATCAGCATCCTCATCAATATTTCAATGGGTCATGAACACCAATACAATCATTATTATGCTCTCAAATGCCATCACTGTTTCCTACTTGCTAAGAAATGGTGTGGTATATTGGACATTCTCTCCTATGAGAATGAGGTGTCAGATCAGAGGTGGCATTAGATTCTCTGACGGGGTGGGGGGGGACTTACGCAGTGATGTGAGCTATGGGGAGCGGCTGTCAATACAGATGAAGCTTCCCTCACTCACCTGCTGCTCACTTTCTGCTGTGCAGCTTGGTTCCTAACAGGCCATGGACAGGTACTGGTCTGTGGCCGGGTGTTGGAGACTGCAGCTTTAGGACACTATTTCATGCCGTCTATCTGTGCCATCACATGTCACCTATGTAACACTGGGCAACATGTTCCTTAGGCTCTCACTTCTTCAGTTTGCTCATCTGTAAAATGAGGATAATAGTTATCCCTCCCTCATAGGGTTTTAGGAGAATTGCATATATTAGTATCTGTGACATCTCAGAACCCCACTTGGCACTGAGTAAGAATGAAATTCCGTGTTTGCTAAATAGATCTGAGACAGTAAGTCTGGTTCCTGGGTCTCATCTATTGCCTCTTTGGTATCAGTGTTATGTTAGTCTTTAAGAAAATGACTTGAGTAGCTTTCATAACAGCTGACTCTGAAATCTTTATTAGAGAAAATTCTTTAATTGCTTAAACAAATTTCTCCCATGGTTATTTGTAAATCAGTTTTCTACTTTTTCTTAAACCAATTTGTCATTTACATTTTCTCAAAAATAATTTTCTATTTTATTGACATAACTATGTAGATTTTTTAAATAATAAAAAGCTCCAGACTGTTACCACCTTTCACTAATACTTCTTTAGTTTTATTTGAATTTTCTCCCTATTTGCAAAAAAACTAGTTTTGATATTATTGATTTTGTATTGTTTTGGATTTTTTTTCAACAAGCCAGTCTTTGTATTTATCTCTTAATGCTATTAGTTTTATAATTTCTGATTTTTATGTCTATATTCTTGAGTAGAATGTTTCATTTATCTACTTTGAATTCAAGAATTTCAAATAATCTAAAGCATCCAACATCATAAATTAAGGCTATGTACCACTTTGGTCATATTCAACCATTTTGCATCTGTGCTATTCCTAATCGACCTGCTCGCAGAGTGTTACTCCAGTCACCTCGTCCACAGTCAGCCCTCTTCAGAGTCACAATTATTCCCCTTCCATTTGCTCTCTAGGCTACTATCTCCTCTGGAGCCTCCTTTCTAAAACAGGTGTTTTCTTGGCTTAATTTGTCTTCTTCTAACACATGACGACTATACAAAATTGCAACAAGGGAGGTAAGATTAGAAGATTTTCATTAGTTTTTCTGATCCAGTTACAGGATCCAGGCTCACAAAGGGACAATTGATAGTTCTCCCCTTTAGAAATAAGAAATAATTAGAAAACATAATAAAAGAATTGGTGCCATTTACTATAGCAGAAGAGGAGGAAGAGGAAGAGGAGGAGAAAGAGGAGGAGGGAAGGAAGAAAAGAAAGAAGAAAGGGAGGAAATAAAGGAGGGAGGAAAATGGAATAAACTTAAGAATAAATCTGCAGGAATTGTATAAAGATGACTTTTAGAATCATTAAAACTCCTTTGAAAGGCATTTAAAAAGAAAAGCAGCTTGAATATACATGAAGAGCTACTCCTTTTTTTCTTTTTTTAAAAAAAGCTCAGACCTTGCAGGGATGAAATGAGAGCAACTCCTTTTATTGGAATTAGGAAAAGCCAATATTGTAAGACTGTCAGTTCTCTCTAAATGAATCTGTAAATTTATCGCAACCCTAATAAAATATCAATTAATTTTTAAAAATCAGAGCAGCTGGTTCTAAGATTTTTATATAAATAACAAAATTCAAGCTTAGCCAGAAAAAAATGTCTGCAAAAGCAGTGTAATGAATTAGGCAAGCTGTATGAGATAATAAAATATATTATAAAGCAAATGTGATTAAACTAGATGAATAAATCATGATAGAGAATTTAAAACTAGACTCAGATACATACGCAAATATAGTATATAAAAAAGATGACATTTTGAAGCAAATGCATTGTTCAAATAATAGTGATACTATTCATAGTTGTAATACTTCATTCTTATAAATGTTTTAATTTTTATTATGTTATACATTTATTATATATTATAGTATTTATTATAAATGTCATATGTTTTTTATATAAATGAATCTTTGAAGTCCTAAGGGAAAAATAGAGAAACTATTTTATATTCTGGATTGGGGAAAGGCCTTTTTAATATTTACTGAGCACTTGCTGCCAAGTAATTTTTAAGCACATTACATATATTTACTTATTTAATCCCATACTATATTATAATCCTCACTTTACAGGTGAGGAAACCAAAGCACAAAATGGTAACACAAACTTGGCTCTTGGCCCTATAGCTCAAAAGTGGCAGAGTGAAAGTGCAAAGCCAAATACTTTTAATCTAGAGCTTGTGTTCTCATCCACTATGATAAACTACCTGTCAAAATAACTGAAAAACCACCTGGAAAAAAGACAAAGATGGAGCCCAGTGGTAGGTCCTGGTCCCTTCTTGGTCTTGAAACATGGGCAGTCCCTGACTGTCATGTCCACAGATGGGGCATTGTTATCTAACCTGTGACCAGATAGCAAGATGGCCCTAGTGGCAAAAGAAGAAATTGTATCTATTCCCTGGAAGTGAGAGCCAAATAATGTGATGTGTGAATGGCACTTTTGCAAACTGGCAAAGTCATTATGGTTGACTAGGCAGGACCTTCCTCTGGAAATACAAAATGCCACTGTAAACAACCCATGTGTTTCCCATGAAGAAGAGAAAGCTGAAAAGGCAAGTTCACCAACATCTGCATGCCTGATGGCTCCTGGCACGCTTTGTTTAAATTGCATCTAATGTGTGGATCATAGTAAACTATAACTCCTACAGGATTTTGTGAGATGGCTCATTTTCATGAACCTCTGACCAAGCTGTCTGCACAATTGCTTCAATTTGTTCCTCACTGCCTATCCCCAATTAAATTTCAAATGAAAAAAAGTTTTCTGATATAAACCAATCTAAAGTCCCAGGAGAAGACATGGGGGAATTATTTTTATAATCCAGAATGAGAAAGATGTTTCTTATTAAGCTCAGATGTTATGATGGAAAAGAAGGATCATTTTCACTATATTAAAATTTAAAATTTATGTATGGAAAAAATAAAGTCAAAAGGCAAATGAAAGGCTGGGCGTGGTGGCTCACGCCTGTAATCCTAGCTCTCTGGGAGGCTGAGGCGGGTGGATTGTTTGAGCTAGGAGTTCAAAACCAGCCTGAGCAAGAGCGAGACCCCATCTCTACTAAAATTAGAAAGAAATTAATTGGACAACTAAAAATATATAGAAAAAATTAGCCGGGAATGGTGGCACATGTCTGTAGTCCCAGCTACTCGGGAGGCTGAGGCAGGAGGATTGCTTGAGCCCAGGAGTCTGAGGTTGCTGTGTGCTAGGCTGACGCCATGGCACTCATTCTAGCCAGGGCAAAAGAGTGAGACTCTGTCTCAAAAAAAAAAAAAAAAAAAAGTCTAACAGAGGAATAATATGAACAACTTTATGCCAATATCAGATTACCAAAACTGGCACAAGAAAAAAGAAAATCTGATAGCCTTATATCAATTAAAGAAATTGAATTTGTAATTTAAATCTTTCCAAAAAGAAACCTCCAAGGCCCAAATGGCTACATGATAGAATTCTATCAAACATGTCAGGAAGAAGTAATACCAATCTTACCCAAACTCCTCAGAAAAGAAAGGA
Organism: Avahi laniger; assembly: GCA_963575035.1. Taxonomy (NCBI): domain Eukaryota; kingdom Metazoa; phylum Chordata; class Mammalia; order Primates; family Indriidae; genus Avahi; species Avahi laniger. The sequence continues at coordinate 1,920 of CAUYSK010109301.1, read as the reverse complement.
AGAAACATTTCCAAAGTCATTCTATTATATACGAGGCTGGAATTATCCTGTTACCAAGACCAAAGACAAAGCTCAACTTTACAGGCCAATATCCCTTATGAATAAAGACCCAGATATTTTAAATAGCAAATTGAATCCAGCATATTGAATACGGATAATACATCATGACCAAGTGGGATTTATACCAGAAATAAAAGGAATGCAGTATAACATTCAAAAGTGAGCAAATGTAATTCACTATAAGTAGCATAAAAAGAAAAACCAGATGATCTCAATAAAAACAGAAAAAGTATTTGATAAAACACCCATTCATGATAAAAATCTTCAAAGTATTAATTTGGAGGGCCTTCCTCAAACTAATGTTAATGGTGAAAGACTGAACACTTTTCCCTATGATAGGAAACAAGGCAGTAATGTTCATTCTCATGATTTCTTTGTATAATACTGTTCTGGAGGATCCTACCCCGTGTGAGGACGGAAGGAGAGGTAGGGAAGAAATACAAAGCATCAAGATTGAGGGAGAAAGAAAACTGCCTTTATTTGCAGATAACGTGATTGTATATGTAGAAAAATATCAAAAAATGACTAGAATAAGTAATTTTAGCAAGGTCTCAACATATAAAGATTACATACAAAAATCAATTTTATTTCTATATACTTAGCAGATGATTATTGCCATTTGCAATAGTATCAAAAATATAAACACTTAGGGATAAATTTAACAAAGTATATGAAAGAAAACTACATTGTATATTTGAAAGAAAACTACATTGTATATTTCATGTGTGTTATACATGAAAAATACAAATTGTTACTAAAACACTGTTCTTGATGTGGAAGACAATATTAAGACAATTCTCTCCAAACTGATGTATACACTCAGCATAATTCCAGCAGGCCTTTTTGTAGACAGTGACAAACTGATTCTAAAATTCCAATCAAAATCCTAGCAGGATTTGTGTATGTATATATATATACACCCCCCACACACACACCAGCTGATTATAGACTATATATGGAAATACAAAGAAACTAAAATAGCCAAAATTTTTAGAAGAACAAAGTTGGAATACTCATATGACTAATTTTAAGAAAGGCTATCAAACTACAGTAATCAGACAATGCTATATTGACAAAAGACTAGACACAAATCTGTGGAATAGAATAGAATCAAGAGAGAAAACCATACAAATATGGTCAATTGATTTTTGACAAATGTGCAAAAACAATGCAAAAAGGATAATCTTTTCAACAAATGGGATTGGAACAAATGGATATTCATATACCCTCCTCCCCCACAAAAAAAATCTACCTATACCTTATATTGTATACAAAAATTAACTAAAAAGGATCATAGATCTAAGTGTAAAATGTAAAACTATAAGACTTGAAGACAGAAAATATTCATGATCTTTCGTTAGGGAAAGAGTTCTTAGCTGTGACACCAAAAGCATGAACTATAAAAGGAAAAATAAAGTAGGCTAAATCAAAACTGAAAACTTCTGCTTTGGAAAAAACAGTTAAGGGAATGAAAAGATAAATGTAAAAAATATTTGCAAACCATCTATCCTATAAATGACTTAAATCCAGAGTATATAAATAACAATCAAAATTCAATAGCAAGAAAACAAAGAACCAAGTTTAAAAAATGGACAAAAAATTTAGGCAGACATTTCACTCAATACCACCTATGAATAGCAAATAAAATAGCAAATGAAAGACAGGCATTAGGGAAATGCAAATTAAAACCATAAGATTGGCCGGGCGCGGTAGCTCACGCCTGTAATCCTAGCTCTCTGGGAGGCCGAGGCGGGTGGATCATTCTGAGCTCAGGAGTTCGAGACCAGCCTGAGCAAGAGTGAGACCCCGTCTCTACCAAAAATAGAAAGAAATTAATTGGACAGCTAAAAATATATATAG